>JADOBS010302767.1:0-15252 GCA_015708375.1 Cydonia oblonga | reverse complement strand
AAACAGCAATCTTTTTTTTTTTTTTTTTTTGTGGTCAAGATGATGAATAATCCAAAGACAATAAACAAAGAACAAAATAACAACTTCTGCAACTGAAAAAGAGAGTAACCTGATGCAGCTTAGGATTAGAGATGGCTTCACTATCAATGAGATAGAACTCGTGCATGACCCAGTCCGTTTTTTTGGGTTTAGGCTGACAACGTCGGTAGAATGTCAAGGTCCTCTTCTTCCCAATGACAGCTTTGGACCGCCGAGCCTTGATCGCACGCTCCTTGCCTGTGATTTTCCAGTGGCCTCCTGGTGTGGTTCGGTTAGACCGGGTGCTGTTGATGTACTTGTAATCCTTTCGGCTGAAGAAGTACCACACCATATCGTCGGATGGAATGCGAGCTGCAAATTATAAAGCAAAAAAAAAACCGAACCAAGAATTGAGGCCAACCCAATTCAAGTCTTGACAAGCCAAGTACTAAAATCAGAGCAATTATTTTTCCCTTGGGGAACTTATACATAATTGCTAGTGAGAAATTCAACACGAAATAAATTCAAAACAAGAAAGTGATGCCAACCAAATTCAGTTCTTCAAAAACAAAGTACAACATACAAAACACTACATTTTTTGGGAAATTTTTCACAACAATGGATTGTTAATGAATAATGAGAAATAAACAGTGAAGAAAGAGTGTGACGAATTTAATAATTACCAGCCAAATCCCAAGGGTCGAAGTTGCAGACATCGAATTCAGCGATGTGATCAGATTTGAAATCATTGTCCTGTTTCTTGAGCTTCAAGTAATGGTCCACCAGTTCCTCTGGAGTGGGGTAGAATCTGAACCCTACTGGGTCTGATGCCCCTCCTCCTCTTGTTTTTCTGTTGCTTCCCAATGTTCCCATATGTTTCTTTTCTCTCTCTGTGTTTTTGTGAGTGTGAAGTTTGAACTGAGAAGAAGGTGGATTGCAAGTAGTTTATAACTCACTTTTGAATACTTCAGTAGTATTTGATCCCAACCAATCAAGTACTGCACTTCCCAAACAAGTCTGCTGACTTGCAACTTGTTGTTTGATAATTTTGAGTTTTTACATATTTTTTCCTTTTGATCAACCGCTCTTGGAAGGGTATTTTTTAGCTCTACCCCTTTACTGGGAGACAACCGCAATTGAAAGTTTAGCTTTTTTTTTATCTTTTTTTTGTTATTTTTTTATTTTTTTAATTTTAACAAACGACATTAAGGGGTGAGTTTAGCCTCACAATGGGCTAGCAATACTGTAGTTCAAATTCGTTTTTTGCGAAAATCGAATCTAAAACTTACAAGTGATTAGAAAATCTCTAAATTGTAGTACTAGGTGGCTTGGAAGTTTAGCTTTTAGAATACTTTTAATTTTGAAATCTGCCCAAAGTCATAAAATCTGTCAGAGTAATGCACTTACCACATCTTTTATACTATATTTGTTAAGAGATGAACTCACCAATATATGTGAGTCTCATTTCTGTTAAAGAAATGGTACAAAATGTGGGATGAAAATTGTGGTAGAAGTAACATTTTTGTAATAGAAATGACTTCTACACAAATAATACTTGGCTACCCAAAAGATAAGTAGGAATTCTCCCTCAAGAGTTTTTGTTTCCAATTCGTAGAACTTGTGTGTATAATCATAACCTTTCATATTATTAATCATTCTATAAAGACTATCTCTGCAAAAATTTCAATTAAAACGACGATGTTTACTTATTGAACAATATAAAAATAGATGGACACAAATGGTAAGAATCATTACGAACTGTCGATCTATTTGCTACAGTTGATTAACCAAAACGACTTTAGTTTTAATTCAATTTTTTGCAAAGATGATATTTATAAAGTGATTTATAATATGAACTATTCCGATCACAAAGAATTTTGAGTATGTGTTCCTACTTACTCTTGAGTAACCAAGCATTGTTCTTTTTACACATTCATTTTTTTTAGTTGCACACCTTTTTTTTTTTTAATTCATGGATATTCTGTAACTTTTTAATGTAACGATCACAAATAAGTATGGGTTGTGCGTGTGGTGAAAAATAACGTGTTGAAATCTTCGGTAACTAATATGGAGTGATTTCTACCCATCATTTTTCACCTTCTGCATTCTCACTTAATTTTGGTATTTGATTCTATTTTTTGTTCAATTAAGTGACTAGATAAGGAGTTTGTAGAAAGTGAAAATGTGTGTAAAAATCGTTTTTGACGAGTATGTCTGAAGAGAGCACTACGAAAAATTTAAGTTCAAGTTGGTCATCCATGGATTTCAAATTTAAAACTGCATTCATGTGTACACTCCTAGTCCCGTAAGCTCCACTAAAACAAATAGTTCACTCAAAAAGGGCCAAAACCTTTACATTTCTCTATTTTTCCAAAAACTAGCCTAGAAACTCAACCTTGAGAAATTAACGGTATTACTCTTTAAAGTTGATCACATGTTAAGTCACGTGACTTAAACTTCTCAGCCCGACTATACCGAGATTAAGTCGAAGATGGTGGAATGTGGATCATTGAATGAGGAACCACTCCATACATCTTCTTTGTGCTCCTCGTCTTCTTCTCTATGCAAGACGATGAGACACCATATATTTTTGTATTTTCTTAAATTTCAAAGCTTGAGACTTCTTTCTCTTCTTCACTTTTTTATGTTGTCTCTTCCACCATATCTTGGCTATTGGAGTGGAATTGAGTTGACCAAACATATCCTCAATTTTTGGTTCGATTCCAAACTCTTCCATAATTCGGTAAGTGAACTACAAGTGGATCCTTGGAAGCATTTAGAGTAAATGAATCTAGAGCTTTAGGATCAATGGATTCAAAGACATAGCACCTGGGAATTTCCAGTAGAGATGAATTTGCTTCAACACTAGAATTTCAGTAGGGAGTAACCGGTTGGTGAAGGTAGTTTGGCTAGTTGGCCCAAGCAAAGGTTCCTCCATCTTTGAGTTTTCGATCTTTTCTTTGTCTTCAATTAGCTCATTCAATTCGTTTGAGTTTTCGATCTTTTCTTCGTCTTCAATTAGTCCATTCAAGAAGTTGTCGATCTCCTCCTTACTTCTCAATGTGGTGATAGCATTGTCTTGTTGATGGCACGCATTTTGCTCCATTAGATTGGCTTCAAATTCACTTGGTAACAGTTCTTGCCTTTCATTCATTTGATGAGGACTTGTGCTACTTTCTCAAGTTCTATTACGTGGATTGCTGAGACTATATACGCCTAATTGCAGCCGAAAATCCTTTCCTTTTCTCCTTAGTAGGGTGTAATATAAATAACATGTAAACAATTGACATATAGTTTGGTTCAAAATCTTTTATATATAAAGCCGGAGGCTCAGTTTGGGGTCACCCTCTTCGATAAAAATAATTGGACGAAAATACCCCTTGGCCGAAAAAATTCAAAGCAGGAAAAATGAATGCATAAAATAATTCAAGGGTAATTTTGTAAATTTATTTTATTTTTTAATAATCCCTGGCCTCTTCTACTTCCAGGGTGCGTTTGTTACACCAGACTATCTCGGATTGGACTAGCTTTAGAGACTAAGTTAGACGGGCTTGGCTTAGACTAAACAGGATAAAAATTTTAAAGTGTTTGGTACAATGCCGTAGTAAGTGTCGGACTAAAATATTGACCCAATTTTTTTGTTAATAGGAGAACAGGAAATTAAGAAAGAAATGCAACACCACATTGAGCCAAATTCATCGTTTCCAATTTTTAGGATTGTAATCGATATGGCCATCAAAAGGTCCAGAACTCCAGAATTAAACCCAAAATAAACAAAATTAAACCCAAACAATCAAAATTAAACCCAAAAAAAAAAAATTAAAGAAATTTAACATCAAAACTAAACTCAGAACTGGAAACGATGATGGGAAGTGTAAAACACTAGAAAATGGAGATGAGCAAAGCATGCCGGTTATGACAAAGACCACACACTGTATATTCCTTCAAGTATGAGACTTTGAGGCCCTAACAAAATTAGCCCAGAACTCAAAATTAAACAAAAAAAAAAAGGAAATGAAAGAAATTAACGTTAAATTAAGCTAGAACTCCACCCTGCAATGCCAAACCGCGATAAGTTTTCCTACCAACCAAACAAAATTAACCCATAACTCCAAAAGGTCCAAGAATGCTCTAGAGTGTGCGACTGCAGTGCTATTCCTTTCGGTGGCTTCGACGACACCGAATCTTGGTCGTCAATGATCTCTTCTTCTTCGAGCTCGTTGTCGTTGTCCTCCCTCGACGATACCGAATCTTGGTCGCAGAAAAGATGAAGGTGGGTCACCGTCGACGGCCTGGCCATGGTGACTGCTACGCAGAAGAAGACGGAGCATGGAAGGACTGGGGGGTTTAGTAAGCGAAAGTGGGGATTGGATGTTGGCCTGATTTCCTTCTTCTAGTCCTTGCTAATACCAAGCGAAAGCGTGGGATTAGGTTGAGAGCTTCAGCGAAGCGCGCAGGGACTCGTAGTCGAGGCGAGTCCCATTTATTTTAGTCCCACAACCTACCAAACGTAGGATTATTGTCTTACTTCAGGTAGTCCAAGCCAATCCCTCCTAAGGAGGTGTAACCAACGTGCCCCCAAAGTCTTCCACAGCGTTCTCTCTGCCGCTACTGTCATGCCCCGGACCCGAGGTCAGTGGAAAAATAATTTCGAATTTGAAACGTGAGCTAAAAACTCAATAAATAAAATAAAACTGAAATAACAGAGTGAAAAATAAAACTCCTCTTATAAAAAGAAATCCAGAATTCTTTACAAGGCTAAAAATAAATAAACACAAAATTCTAGCCTCACATCTATTTCGTCTCATCCCGTCTACCCTTTTGACAGTTTAGTTATTAAACCTGCATAACAATAGAGGGGTGAGCTTCAACAGCTCAGTAGGGACATAACCTTATCACAATAAATTGACAATACTAAATTACGTGTTGTAAAATCATGTAATCAAGTACCAAATCATTATCAATAACAATGCATATGTGCAACGCAATACTCTTCATCTCTACCCGTTAATTCATATAATAAAACACGCGGACCTGCACGTCTCATACCGTGCATTTTACCTCTGCAGTGGTGGTTCGAATGTTTTAATATACAAAGTAACCCCCTGTAACTCAATCATCCCAATTTTTTTCCTTTTGTTAGTCATCTTGCCAAAACCTTTCGTCGCCAATCCCGAATTACCCAAAAGAAACTTTGCACTGTGGGCTCGCTTGAGACTTGGTATCCACTAAGAGTTTGGCTCAACTACACAAAAGATATTTCCAACTACCCTCATTTCCAGAATTCCTTCCTCAATACCGAACTTCCAACTATTCTCACACATGAGTGATGCACAAATAATCTCATTTCATCATTCACGTGTACCACAACATATTCTCAGTGAATAGCATTTCACCAATAATTCCATAACCAATAATAAGTAAACACCCAAGATAAACATTTATTCAATGAGCATCATATCACATTAGTCAACCAATAAGATCGATAATGATAATATCACACTTCACGAAATTTAATAAAGTCAATCTCCGTAAAGGTCTGCCATATTTTCCCTACCTAGAGTCCAAAGCAAGCAAACAATGTCCCTTACCAACACCTCGATTAAACACAACTGTCGCAGTAACTAGAGTCCCTAATCCAACAAATAAACCATATCACTACATAATCCCTATATCTAGTAACCAATATAAACTCCCTTATTTTAGAATTCCAATATTAAGCTTAACATCACCTTATCTCAATTGGACCCTTAAAACATTTTTCTTTCTTATTTGGGTCCCAAAAATTTCTCAATTATATACATGCTGCCTTGCTGGAAAAGCAGCAAGCATCTGCCCCCAAAACAATTCTAAAATCACAGTTTTGTCCCAAGCCTTCGGGTAATAACAAAACTGCCCCAAACTTTCAGAGAACTGTAAAATGGCCCCAAATCTGAAACTTATATTTCAGTTTGGTCCCTGCAGCATGAATAGTGATATTCACGGCTATTTTCCAGATTGGTTCCTCCCGTCTTTCAATCCAAAACATGTCCAAACTCATTTATCATGATCTCTAAGTATCAAATCACCATTCAAGTTCACCAAGTTCCCTTAATTTCATAACAGCCACAAACTACCAAGGTTTAAAAACCATGAAATAATTCTAGGGTTTGCAGAGCTAGCCCATGTAGAAATTAACCTCAATTCGTTCAGTTAAGCTTCCAATAAGCTTAATCCACCATAAACAACATTTAATTTGAAGATTAAGGCTTGTGTAGGAATCAAATTCGGACTTCCAAATCAAAAGTTCAGAGAAAAAACAAAAAAAAAGTGTTTGGTTGAGAAGGAGATGAAGCTCCTTGCTTCCTCTTTGCAACTTTCCATGAAGAGAAGAAGAAAGACAATCAGGTCATTCGATCCAATATATAGGTGCACCTGCACCGCTTTCTTCATTTGTGGTCCAATGTCCACTCGCCACTTTTCAACGTAATTCTATCTTCTTCTTAAGGTCCAACTAAAACCTGCCAAGTGGTAGACTTGGCACTTATTTAAGAACCCGGATCATATCCTTTTGCTGTCACTTCCAGTTGCCAACCACACCTTTTTCTGCCACGTGGTGATTCGTCATTGGTCCAGCTTGTAAATTCAATTAAAAATTCACCTAAGCTCCAAAAAATCATCTAAAAGATTATACGAACTCGGAATGACGTTCGCTTCATATGAAAGCCTTTTAATAAGCACAACATATTTTTCCAAATATTTCTCTTATTCGATAATTAATTCTTTGGATATTACATCTACTTTTGATCCACGTGTGTTTGAGCCGTGCTTTAGCCAAAACAGTTGCTCTCTCCATTTTTCATCTCTTCCATACTCAAACCTTAGCCGCTCCACCTCTCTTTCTCATCTCCCTTCGTTAGCTCTACCTACAACTCAAAAGCTCGAGAAAACACACTTCCCCTTCTGCAAAAGCTCAAGAGTTTTCTCTCTCTAAGAATTAAAAAATGTGAGCTCGCTGATCTCTCTAAGAATCCATGGCTTCCATTTTTGTCAAAAATCAAACTCGGGCCTCGAGTTCACAAAAGCTTTATCTATGGCTTTGCTCTCTAGGTTAACTATTGAGAGTTACCAATGGGGATGATTGATATTGCATACTGATGCTGCATACTGATGTTGATATGGGGTGACTGATATTGGATCGACATATTATGCAATTCCAGAAATCACAGGTGCAGCATGGGCTGCACGACACTTTCTGTGTTTCCTGACAGATAATTTGTAATTCTCTTCTTAGTCTTGTAGTTGGTTTCCTTCAATTAAGGAGTATGGCTGATATCTAGTGTTTGGTGTAATCTCCTTCAATTAAGGAGTATAGCTGGTCTTTAGGGTTTAGCCTATGGACCGTTGGATATAACTGGTTCGTCTCTTTTTCTCTTTTATTTTATATATGTGTATCCTTGTACATTCACATTATTAGAAATACAAGAAACTTAAACCAAAGACTTCAACATGGTATCAGAGCAGTGTCATCCTTAACCTGTCTCTGCCCAATTTTTTTCTGTTGTTGTTCATCTTCAAGCTCCAGTAACGGCTGAAGAAAGCTCAGTGAATCTTGAAGGAGAAAACTCATAAGTTTCTCCCACTTTTGTTCCAGACACTGAGATAAATACAAATAAGCGTTTATGCTCCGTTTTGTTGAATGAATTCAACTATCTCCCATGGTCTAGAGCAGTGTCTCTTGCTCTCGGTGGAAGAGGAAAGCTAGGGTTTATCAATGGAGGAGTTGAAGCACATGAGCCTTCCACTCAAGCACACGAAACATGGTTATGCAAGGACCAACTGGTCATGTCTTTGTTACTCAACAACATGGAGAAGCATGTGGCTGAGATCTATAGCTACGATGAATCCTCACAATATCTATGGAAGTCTGTGAAGGACATGTATGGGAACCAGAATAATAATGCTCGTGTGTTCCAGTTGAAGAAAGATATTGCATGTATTCAACAAGAAGGAGTGACCTTTGTTCAACACCTTGGTGTCCTTAAAACCATGTGGAATGAGCTGGATGTGTATCTTCCTCATACCACTGATCCATCTATTCTTCTCAAACGTGCTGAGGAAGATAAGATATATCAATTGCTAGGAAGCTTAACCTCCGAGTATGAAGATCTCAAAAGTCATATTTTAATGAGTATGGAGCTGCCATCTTTTCAAAGTGTTTGTGCTACTATGCAACGTGAAGAAGCAAGAAGAAGGGTGATGAACCAAGAGTCAAGCCACAAACTGCCTGAGGCTTGAGGGTATGCTGCAAACTATAGACAAACTGACAACAAAGTGTACAAGGGGAGGAATCCACACTTAAAGTGCAAATACTGCGTTGGTGTTCAAATTTTGCAGCTACATGTCAAGATGCAAGCGAAGGCTATGCAGGTGTGTTCCTGTTAATTGCAATTTCATTACATTCAATGTCCAGATATTCTTAATTCCAACAATTGATTTCATGTAATTGAAATTTTGTTACATTCAATGTGCAGATATTCTCATTTGCTAACTTACTTATCAATCACCATTTTCCATTGATTAATGCTTATCATCTACAATCCCCGTTGCCCCTGTATCTTAAAGTTTTTCTCTTTCTTTTTTCCCCCTCATTTGGGTGCATATAAATTTGGCTAATTGTCATTTTTAATTACTTACAGTACTTCAGTTTACAGTCTAGCCCATTCAGTCAATTGCTTTCCCAAAATAATTGTTTTTTAAGTGTTTTGGCATGTGTGAAGCTGAATGATGTAGTTTTTGATTTTTTCCAATTTTTTTTCTGTACAGAACAGCTTTGATATTCTGCAGGACTACTCTCTGTTGCTTCCGAAAGATCTCCGTCTCGATGTGAGTAGGGTTTTTTCAATCTGTGTGGATTACCCAGTTGTTGAATTTGATAGATAATGTGACTTTTGAGATGGCAGAGTTTTTGAAATTGGGTTTTGGGCATGTCTGAACCTGAATGATGCAACCTTAATTTGATCTTTCATATGGAAGGGTTGTCGATGAGGTTAGTTATTTTTGAGGCTCTGCTTCTGCAAAAGTGAACTCTTTACATGGATATCGAATTTTATGTGAATTTTAGTCATATATCAAACTGCTCTACACCAAACTTTGTGTACTACAACAATTATAATTAGCTCAGTATACAATTTGTTTTACAGTGGATTTATAATGACCAAAATACATACAAAGCATATGGATCAATTTTTCTGAGCCTTATTAGTTCCCTAAACTGTGGTATTTCATGTTTAATAGTGTTAAATACTTTATATGTTATATTTTATTGTGTTGCTTCGTTCTTTTTGTAATTTTTAATGCTTCTCTACAATATAGCTAAAGAAAGAAATTCAAAACATCATTTCTATATGATTCACCCTAAAAACCCTTGCGTGAAAGTAATGGGATTTCTGTTTCCTTGCAGTTATTCAGGTGTCGTTATCATTCTTAGCCTTCTTTATTTCAAAACTACCTTAACCTCAAGCTCACCTGCAAGTTCCTGCTCACCAGGTATTACAAAGTGATAAGAAATTGGCTCGCCTTCTAACAACGCTACTGTCATATTTGACACTAAAAGCATACTATACATGCAGTTCCCCGTTTTCTATCTTCCTTTATTCTTTTTTATTTTTATCTATGTGTAATTATTTATTTATAAATGCAATTCTCAAATATTGTAAATCTAAGCCTAACAATTTTAACATGCAAGGAAATAGCTTTGTCAAGCAAGGAAATACCTATTCGCAACCAACTCAATCCAACAAAACTTTTACTGCTCTTAAAAACATTATCTGCTCAAGTAAGTTCTCAATTTCTATATACTTTTTATTTCTTGATATCTAGGTGATTTACATAGTTTTCAACCATTAGATCACATATAGATAACTTACATTTATAATTCTATTGCTTCTGATTGTTTAAATAAATGTCATTTTCATGCCAGCTAGATGATGTCATGACGTGGTTTAGTGGTATTCAATACAATTGGAGAAACTGTCTCTTTAATCTACTCATGTTGTGGGATTTCAAAAATGAAAACCACTTGCTTTAAATCTTTTGAAACAAATTAGCTTTGTAAAGTAACAAAACAAGAATATTCCTAGAGGGAATACAATTGTCCGCTTTGCTAAGGTAGTTCTATTTAGATTGATCAGTGTTATAGTACACCTTTTTGTGGATTGTTTCGAATTTTAGAATTTTGTATTCAAAATTGGGTTTTTGTAAAAAATTTAGCTACGATTGTCGATCAATCTAAAGATTTAATTCAACTTCAAATTTCGTAGTGTGATGTTGATGTTTTATTTTATCTTTGGATGGAGTGAATGTCCAGCTACTTCAGTCCTTTGCTGAAGTCTACAATTGAGTAGAACCAATGTCGAGTATCAATGGTGAAGAAGATCTCGATGAATGAAAGGAGAACAGAGTCTCGATTCTTATTCCTCGAAGCCAGTGCTCGACCTACGATAAGGTTTTTTCTTAACACATCTAATTTTTAAGTTTTCAGTCATTTTAATGGATAGTTTGGTATTTCGGCGGCTTTGATCTTTGATTCGAAATATGTGATTTTGTCTAATTTTTTCTGATCCTCGATTTCTATTGATGTTTAGGGTTTAATGAAGATTCTCAAATGAGATTGGTTAAGACCAAAAAAATGGTATGTGTCAAATTTTTGTTTTTCTATTCCTTTAATTTTATGCAGAGTTTTGATGTGCTACTTATCTAATTGGGTACGTTGTATATATGCATGACTTGATGGTATTCCGTTAAATTACTTATATGCAAAAATTGTTTTATGTCATGGTTCTAAATGATTTGTTAGATGCTATTTTGACTTCAGTTGTTTTTCTTTTTCTTCTACTAATATTTTCCTATATGTTTGATTTATAGGCCTCTTGAATTTTGAATTGTGATTGGAAATTGGAGTCCGCACATAGAGTATAGGTAAAACCACTACTTATTTTTTATTACTTTTCCTTTAAATGTCTTTTGAGTCTGAGATTGAGTCTATAGATTGTAAATTTTTGACACTTATGCATACTTCAGTCCATACAAGAAAGCCAATGTTTTTCTTTAGTATAAAGAACCAAATACGTTATATAATATGTATATCCTCAACGAATGCTTTGCTGTTTTTATATTCCATTGTCAAGCCCTGAAATTAGAACATATTTTTTTCACATGAAATTGAATTTTTCCATGATTGAGAACTCTCTTTTTGTTCAAATTATGTTACCAATTTTGTGTTTTTTTTTCATGTAGCAGGTGGACTTAAAAGACATCAAGTATGCAAGGGAATGGTAGGATTATCATTTTAGAGGTAGACTCTCATGTTAAACTTCTATTCTGGTCTTTTTATCATTAAATTTTGGTGAAAACATTGTTTAGTATAACCCTCATCCCAATACAAATAATAGGTGCCAATTTGCTAGAACTATAATGTTTTTATTGAGAATCTCTTTAAAGACCACAGAAAGCGATGGACTCCCATTTGAACTGATGAGAAAACAGTTTCATGTGAAATTGAGTTTTGCACTAATCATGTTGTGTACAAAGATATTTTGCTTCCATCAAATATATGATAAGGTTACATTCATTCTTTTGAGGTTTAATTCACTTTTCAAGTCTACGTACATAAATACATTTAAATTGTATAAGTTGCACGTAAAACATTGTAATTATAAAAGAGCCTTCCACACACACGTGCAAGGAGGCTAGTCTATGTATAAAGCCAATAGAAAAGGTGAATAGTGATTTTGGTGTCATCAAGCTTCAAAATATTTGGACAAAAAACTTCAAAAGCATTCCAAAATAATGCATCAAATAAGGCAAGAGCATTTTCGTCATTTCAACAATATTTTTTTAATAATTTTTTTTGTGGTTTGTTTTTTGTTTTTTGTTTTAATTAGTACCTCACAATAGGCTAGCACTAATGTGATTCAATTTCTCGATTTTTAAACACGTTCAAAACATCTTAAGAGGCATGTAATGCCGATTATAAAAAAATGTCATTCACACGTGGATACTAATGTAATTAAATTAATTGTCAAATAATTATTTTTTTTAACAAATGATATTATCTACACTAAGGGGACGGGGGATGATCTTAGCCTCACAATGGGCTAACAATAATGTGATTTAATCAGTTGTTTATTAAATATTATTTTTTCTATTTTAAACACGTTCAAAACATTTTAAGAGGTATGTAATGCCGGTTATAAAAAAAGTCTTTCGCACACGGATAATAATGTGATTAAATTAATTTTCAAATGATTGTTTTTTTTTTAACAAACGATATTATCTACACTAAGAGGGAGGGTGTGGGCTTAGCCTCATCATGAGCTAGCAATAATGTGATTCAATAAGTTGTTTATTAAATATTATTTTCTCTATTTTTAAACACGTTCAAAACATCTTAAGAGGCGTGTAATGCTGGTTATAAAAAAAAAGTCTTTCTCTGACGAACCGTCCCTATCTTTCACTATAATTTCTTTTCCGTTGGTGTGAGTTGACGATTTTACCCTATTTGGACAAAAGTGGAATCTAACGTTGACATGGTTTTCGGCTTTTAGTTTCATTTTCCTAGGTTCGTACTAAATTAGTAATCATCGCTACGAATGCGTGAGCGCGTGTTAGACTCGAATCGGATCTGTAACGAAAAAGTTAAGCTCCGTTAAAGTATGTTAATCACAGGTATTTTTGTACACGTACGTACAAATTTACAGTGTCGGAAACACTGTTAAGAGGACAGATTTTGTAAATTTAAAATTGTACAAAATCCATCCAATCCCTAAAAGTGGATCTGGTTCCTTTCACCAATCAAATCCCTCCAATCCCTTTCCACTCACATCACTTCCCTTTCACTCTCAACCAATCAGATTTTACCCAAAAATATGTCCCTCAATCAGAAAAGCCATTTTCTTTCTCTCTCTTCTCTCTTTCTCCCCGAAGGTTTCTCTCTCACTTTCTCTCTGCAACTCTCTAACGACATCCAAACCATACAAACGTGACTTGTAACCTACACCTTTGAACTCCGCTCAACCCCACGAGCACAACCATGTAACCAGATCGAGATTTGATTAAGTTTTGACCCACCCACTTGGAAGGTCTGACTCGACTCAACCTTTCCCCGACAAGTTACGACCGAGTTACAAGTTTTTAGGAAGTCTAAATGCCTCCATTCAACTTCCCGAGGTCTTTAGTGAAGGTTTGAGGAAGAGTTGACGTGAAACTACCCAGTTCCAAGAAGTCGAGTTTTTGGTCGAGACTATCGAGCCAATTTCAGGCCTCTCACGCCTGTTTTTGGATTTCCAAAAGGTATAGTTTTTTTCTACTTCTCACGAGCTTCATTTCCATATAAATGTCATGAAAAATGATTGAGAAATGAGCAAGTTATGAAGCTTTGAAGTTTTACCCAGAAACCAGCAACATTTCCCATATTCCGACAAGTTCAGACAACGGCGACCGGTGATGACCACCGGAGAAGACGACATAATATTCCTTCAATTCTAACAGAATATTCTAACGGCGTCAAGTAACACTATTAGACCTTCGTCAGCTCTGCGTGCTCGTGCCCAGAGCGTGTGGCCGTGTCATAGCCGGCGCGTGGCTGCATGTCCGGCATTCAAAAATTATTTTGAAAACTTGTGTAGGTTCATGACATCGAGTAAATCAATTTCGTTTATTCAAACCCTATGTTTGAGCAATCTACGGAGGTTTTATTTAAGTTTCCGTTTATGTGTTGTCAAACTAAGTTAATTAGTAATTTCACATATAGGAGAAACGTATCCCGAGGACATATGGGGTCAAGCAAGGCTCAGAGGCTTTGTTTCAACTACGTATCTGTGAATGGGCAGTTTACTTTTATATATATGAATTATAATTTCTACAATGCATTTAAATGGATTTACGCCTATTATGCCATAATTTTAGTTTAGTTTCGTAAATGTTGCTTTGTGATTGGAATTATAAAATGGCTATGGCATATTCATACGCATTTTACCTGCTTATATATATAGTATTGTGGTAGAATACTAAAATGATTCTACAAGACGTGCAGGTAAATTCAGGTGAGTTTATTATATTGATTCGAATTGTATGGCATTCATATATTCATATAGTTAGCTCATCATTACTACACCCTCGTGTTAGTGCTCCCGTCCGAGACCATGGCCAGCCTTCACGTGTATGTTCACATCCCGCACCGCATGCTCGTCTTGGATCCAAGTTAGCTGCTAGCCTATCGTACAGGTTGTGTTAAGTGACTCCGACTTGTAGGTGACTGTGCTTAGCGCAAGCTTCACGTGATCCTAGTAGGGGTGGGCACGGGCCGGGCCGGGCCCAAATTTGGAAGAACCTGGCCCTGCTTGTTATAAACTGTAACGGGGCGGGGCGGGCCGGGCCGGGTAGAGAGATTTTGAGTTTTGGAACCGGACCTAACCCGGCCCGTTTCAAACGGGCCGGTCCGGGGAGGGTCCACGGGTCCAATTTATTTATTTATTTTTTTTTTTCAAAAGTACATTTTTATAAAACTGCAAGGCAGTGCACAACAGCACAAACGTTTTCAAAAATTACAAGAGCTGCTTCCAAAAAAAAACATAAGCATTAAAACTGAAATAACATCCGCATTCACATCTGGAATGACATCAAACGTCCAAAATGATGAGGTGATACATTATGTTCAAAGAAATTGCATTACCGAAAGGAGAACTGCAGTCTCAACTCCTTGTACATCCTTGAAGGTAACACATGCAATTTGGGACTGCTTAGTATCAGTACTTGAGCATTCAAATAAGACAAATTCAGACAAAGATGATGAAAGAATAAATCCATTAAACTAAATCAATCATCAAACCTCATCAACATTCAATAAGACAGATTCAGACAAAGATAATGAAAGACAATAAATCCATTAAACTAAATCAATCATCGAACCTCATCATTTCGACATAAATAATATCACCAGAAAAAGAAAAGAACTTCTTTATGTCTCTCTCACTTGCACCCAAGGAAAGATTGCTGACCTTGATGGTTATTACTTGCAACAGAATGATAACATGAATCCTTTATCCAAACATCCAACACTGAAAAAAAACAAACTCGAAATGAATCAGATGGAAAAATTAACACACACGACTAAAGATTAATTCTTTAAGTAAAAGTGTAAAACTAATAGAGAAGTAGCTTGTTCTTATTTTGCATGTTGCAGCAATTGTCTTT
>JADOBS010302766.1:0-15239 GCA_015708375.1 Cydonia oblonga | reverse complement strand
AAAAAAAAAAAAAAAGAGTAAGATACACTTACCATATATTTGTGCTATTTCTCTACTAGAGGTAGAACACACTAACACATGTGAGTCTAATTTGTATTAGAGAGATGGTACAAATATGTGGTAAGAATAACATTTTTGTTTTGCCAATGACCACAATACTCCAATGAAACAAACAATAATTTTTTAATATTTTAATCCCTAAACTCCTTACATTCAGAAAATATATTGTAAGAATTTTTCATTGCAGACAATATTTATTTAAAATTTCTAAAAAAAATTTCAAAGTTAGTGGTGGGATTTCCTAAACAAAGACTCTCGGAGATGCTCTTAAACCTACAACCCAACCCTCCAATATTCCCCTCCGGCACAAAGTAGCAAACACAGGATAAAGAAAATCATATAAAAACACTAAAATTGGTTTGTAATATCCGTCACCACTCGACAGTTTGCTTCTTTAAAATCCAACTTCCATATTTACATAGTCCTCACAGATCCCTCTATTCTCCTGTATATCTTATTCCCTATGTTTTTATCTTTTCGTTACGTGTCATTAATAGGGAAGGAATTTGACTTGGGCTTAATTTCGGCGAATGACCACCACATGCACCTAGGTAACTCCTACGCGTCGGTTTAGGACGATTTTTAGAACAGTAGTTCTCGGTAATATGAAACTACTTTATTCTCAAGAGGGTATTTTCTAAGGTTTAGCTAGGGAATTTTTTTCAACTATTATAAATAATGACGGTATTTTACGAAGACAACAAGAGAGAGAGAGAGAGAATGGAAATCAGATATAACTACTCTAGTTAATTAAATTCTTCAAACTAGGTTATTTCATTATAGATTTTTGGTAATAAACACGGGAAAGTCATGAAGGGAACTCATTCTCATTCTTTACATTCATTTTTTACTGATAAGTAAACGAATAATAGTAATAATTGTACAAGTGTAAACAAATATACTGATAAGTAAACATATGCATGTCACATATTATTTCATTCAAATTTTAACACGTTAATTTGTTCTTAACCAATATAAGTGTGACGTATCAATTATGTCATTCACTCTATTATAACACGAAAATAGTACATAACGTAAGGTGTGGCTTCGATGTTGCATAGTACTTAATGTAAAAAGTATTTTAACCGTTAGATTTAAATTTTTGTATTCTATATATGGATAAAAACTTCTCCCAAGAGAATATACTGAATATTGGACACGTGTCCGACGTTTTCAATACAAATGAGTCAATGACAACGTTTGTGAACAATAAAAAGAGCAAACTCACGAATATCTGTATCTTTGGTTTGTAAGTTCTCGAAGTCACCGAGGACGTTGGGATTTTCGGAAGCAAAAGAAGGTCCTGGAGTTTTTTGTCTGTTTGTTGTTGGCGGGCAGAGGCATCTGGGTTGATTTAAATACTGAGAAAATTGGACGGAAAAAAAATGAGATCAGCAGCTTACTTTTTTGTGCGTGGAAGAACGGCTTTTTACCATAGTTATATGCCATTTGGCATTCAACTGGATCAACCCAAATTGCCCAGGTGAGTCCTTTTCATGGTCGTGGTGATTTAACAATTGTCTGGGTGTGGAAATTACAGGAAGGAGAGAGAGAGAGAGAGAGAGAGAGAGAGAGTGAGAGAGAGATAGAGAGTGAGAGAGAAAGGAAGAGGGGGTTGGTAACTTGGTAGTACATATGAATGTGTAGGTGGGTGGGGAGCAGAGGAAAATTTATGCTTATGAAATGTTTGATCTTTGGTCCGAAAGAGAGTAGATTAGTGATAGAAGTAGTGAAATGTGTGTAATGCGTTGGCTGTATATTGTGAATTGGAGTGTAGAACTCGTTTCTGATGTTAAATGGGTGGGTAAAGATCGGTGCTTTCTTTCGATATTCCTTTCGTGTTTGTGTATAATGTGTTGGCTATATATTGCGAATTGGAGCGTACAACTAGTTCGTGATGCTAAAAGGGTGTGTAAACATCTGTGCTTTCTTTCGATATTGTTTCCATGTTTGTTTTCTGAACTTGAGGTGGTAATGGTGTTGCAGGGACTATTTTGTAGAGTATAGCGGGTTGATCAAGCTGCCACCTTTGGAAGGCGTAAACTATATATTCTACAATCTTTGCATTTCTCGCCAGTGCAAGGTATGTTTTTGTTCACCTCTCTAGTCTTTGCCTTTGTGTCTGCATTTTTGCTATATGCAGAAGTAATTCGCTCGTGTGAGATGCAATAGCTATTGCACTCTCTTATTCGACTCAAATGTATGAATAGCATGCGTTCATCTTCTACTTGCCATTCCAATCTGCGCACTAAAATGACCTGTTCTTATAGCCAAAAGTCAGATTGTTATATCAGTTCATACTATATTGAGTCTGACAGAGAATTTTCGAAGCACATGTTATGTATGAAATGTGAAACTTACAGCACATATTTCTACTTTAGTCAGCAATGGATGACTTGGACGTTGTCCAAATCCAGAAAGATCTGCAAGGTTTTCGCCCTCTTTCGTTTTGATGATCCAACCTTCCATATTAGGAAAACTAATGAGAAGGGCTTGAAAACTTTGAGTTTTAACAAAAATGACAAGAAGGTGTTGTAAGTGAATAGTACCAGGATTGACTTTTTAGAGTAAAAATATGGTTTTTCGTTAAAATGAACAGTACCGGGAGCTTTTCGTTAAAGCTCCCTTCTATATTCCCCATCTTGATGTTTTCCCTTTTCTGGCTACTGTACAATTTTTTGCCATGAGGAAAGACAAATAGCTAATATGGCTGGCTTCTTATTCTTTGTGATATAATAAATGATGTAAGCCAAGATGTTCTAATTCATTGTAATATATATTGGTGGACTGTCTGCACGTGAAATCTTGTATGAGTTATAAAATGTATGAATACGTACCTTGCTCCAATTTCAGCCTTCTAGATGTGTAGCTGCATTTGAAATATCAGATTTTCCCATCATCGGTTTCTTATCTTTGTTCTTCTCACTGTCCTTAGTGGATAGTTGCACAAATGCCCTTGTTTTCGTGTAATAACAAACAATGCTACAAACAAGAGTTCGGTTTCTAGAACTGTAGATTTGGGTTTATCACCAATTGTGGTTATAAACCTTAACTGGGAGTTAGAACTAGAACAAAGTTGAACTCGGTTTGTTATTTGATCTCAATAGGCACGGCCAGAAGGCTTGAACGACAAGGGAGATGGACCCTGGAAAATCAGTAGAAGACCAGTTCTCCACGCTGCATCCATGCCTTCCACTGAATACAAGAATTGCGATAGTAGGCGGTGGTCCAAGTGGTTTATCATCTGCTTATGCACTGGTGAAGCTTGGTTACAGCAATGTGACCGTGTTAGAGAAGCACCATACCGTTGGTGGCATGTGTGAATCAGTCGATATTGAAGGTGAGAAACATAAGACTGTCCTTTGTGCCTGCTTTGTTATGTAATTGGGTTTGACAACATGTATACTATCGTAACAGGGAAAATTTATGATCTCGGGGGTCAAGTTCTTGCTGCAAACAGCGCCCCTGTCATCTTTCACTTGGCAAAGGAGACTGGGTCTGAACTAGAAGAAATGGACTCCCACAAGCTTGCGCTTATTGACAAATCAGGGCGGTATCAAGATATTAAAGTTGCAGATGATTATGTATCGGTGATCTCATTGACGTTAGAACTCCAGGTTGGTACCTAGTATCTTACACCCTGTTTTATTTCTTGATTTCTCTGCTCCGTAATACTGATATCTCCATTTTACCTTTGATAGGATAAGGCAGCAAAGTCGGGTCGAATTGGGGTCCATGCTGTGAGTGAATATGCGTCAGACTTGACTCCTGTATATCTTGAACGTCAAGGATTTAGTTCTATTCCCAAATCCGTGGCTTATGGATACACGGCTTCTGGTTATGGGTTTGTTCAAGACATGCCTTATGCCTACATTCATGAGTTCACACGAACTTCCATGGCTGGAAAAATTCGCCGTTTCAAAGGTGGATATACAAGTCTTTGGGAGAAGATCAGTGAATCACTCCCAATGGTTCACTGCAACACCGAAGTGTTGGCAATCAGACGCTATTCTGATAGTGTCAGTGTTGACGTAAAAAGTTGTGATGGAGAAGTTAAAGCTCTGGAATTTGATAAGATCATCATTTCTGGTTCCTTCCCTTTAAATAACGGAAAAATTTACAGATCACCACCTTCACATCCAACCGGTTTATTTTTTACTCCCGCTCCCTTTTTCTTCATTTATTATCATTGCTATTCCTTTTTATCTTCTTTATATGCCTGACAAAGAATTCTCGTAACAGAACGTGGAAGTGAAGTAATGGAGATGGGTGATGTTGAAAAGGAGTTGTTCAGTAAAGTACAGACAATTGACTACTACACTACAGTTTTGAAGGTTAAAGGGATCGAAGATATGCCGATAGGCTTCTACTACTTTGAAGAATATATGAGCAATCCTGCAACAATTGGAAATCCAGTTGCAATGCAAAAGTTCTATGCTGACACTGATGTTTTATTATTCTGGTCTTATGGAAATTCTGTCGATGTTACGGGACCAACTGTAACGGAGCTTGCAATTGATGCTGCCAAGCTTATAGGAGCAGACGTTACAGAGGTGGTTCTCCAACGACGATTTAAGTATTTTCCTCACGTCGGCAGCCAAGGTACGTATTGATTTGCTTTTACACCATCTATCCCTGCCGATTAGGAATGCTAATTTTAGTTTTTTCTATACAGAGATGAAGGATGGCTTTTATGAGAAATTGGATTCTGAACTTCAAGGCTTCAGGAACACTTACTATGTCGGCGGTCTTATGGCTTTTGAACTGACGGAGAGAAATTCTTCATATGCTATGGGTTTAGTCTGCAAGCACTTTGCAAATGACAACCCTGTGCCAAAGTTTCCTTATGCTAAGGTAACCCCACATCTAAATATTCAGTGTAATGCATACAAAATTCAAATTGAAGGAATGGAAATTCAGATTTGATGAAAAACTCCTTACACGGTATAAACACTTCTCTTGGCAGAGTTTGTTTGCGTTGCAACAAAGGTGGGGAGGAAGCCCTAAAAGCATGACTGAATTACCAGGAGTGGAGTTCCCGAATCTGTCTTCCCTCGATGGCTATCTGAAGCACTGGGGAGCTCACGGAGTCACTCAAAACAAGACACTCTATACTTGGATCAGTGAAGAAGGGGCGGTAGTGAGCCAGCGAACTTATGCAGAACTTCATGCCAATGCTTCTTGCATTGCTCAAAAGCTCTTGACATGCAAGAAACCAAGAATCAGGCCTCGTGACAGGGTTCTCCTGGTCCATGTCCCAGGTCTGGACTTCGTAGATGCTTTCTTTGGGTGCTTAAGAGCTAACATCTTACCAGTCCCAGTTCTACCTCCAGATCCTTTACAAAGAGGCGGTCAAGCACTTTTGAAGATTGAAAACATTGCTAAATCATGTGGTGCAGTAGCAATTCTTTCTACCATTAGTTATCATTGGGCTGTCCAGGCAGGTTCCGTTAAAAATATAATCTCATTGACAGCTAAAAAGCCAAAATCCACAGCTCGGTGGCCCAATCTTCCTTGGTTACATTCAGATTCTTGGATTAAGAACTCCAAGAACGTGGTTGTGGAGGATTTCAAAGATGAATTTGAACCACAGCCCGACGAAGTATCCTTTCTGCAGTTCACATCTGGTTCGACTGGCGATGCTAAAGGAGTCATGATCACTCACGGTGGGCTCCTTCACAATGTGAAGTTGATGCGAAGGAGGTACAAGAGCACCTCAAAGACAGTTCTAGTTAGCTGGCTCCCTCAGTACCATGACATGGGGCTGATCGGAGGACTTTTCACAGCTCTTGTTAGTGGTGGAACTGCAGTTTTATTTTCCCCATTGACGTTCATCAGGAACCCATTATTGTGGCTCCAAATCATGAGCACATATCAGGCTACTCACAGTGCTGGCCCCAATTTTGCCTTTGAGCTAGTCATTCGAAGGCTGGAGTCAGAGAAAAACAGGAAATACGACCTTTCTTCCATGAAATTCCTGATGGTTGCTGCTGAACCAGTTAGGCAGAAAACTCTGAAAAGATTTGTCGAGCTCACTCGTCCTTTTGGTTTTTCTCAAAAGGTGATGGCACCTGGCTATGGCTTGGCAGAAAATTGTGTGTTTGTCAGTTGTGCATATGGTGAAGAGAAGCCTATCATGGTAGATTGGCAAGGAAGAGTTTGTTGTGGGTATGTGAATCCCAACGATGAAGATGTTGACATCAGAATAGTTGATCCAGAGAGTGGTGAAGAGCTCAAAGAAGCGGGAAAAGAAGGAGAGATATGGATCAGCAGTCCCAGTGCTGGAATTGGGTACTGGGGTAGGGAAGAACTAAGCCAGATAACTTACAGAAACAAGCTTCCTGACTATCCCGGACGTATCTACACTAGAACGGGGGACTTGGGACGAATAATTGACAGAAAATTGTTCATCACTGGAAGAATCAAGGATCTCATCATTGTAGCTGGAAGGAACATTTACTCAGCAGATGTAGAGAAGACGGTGGAGAGCGCATCAGAAGTTGTACGTCCAGGTTGTTGTGCTGTCATTGCTGTCCCGATGGAAATCCTATCAATGAAAGGTATTTCTGTTCCTGATAATGCTGACCAGGTTGGTTTGGTTGTAATTGCGGAGGTTAGGGACGGTGAACCTGTTGGCAAGGATGTTGTTGAACAAATTCAAGCTCGTGTTGCAGAAGAACATGGGGTTACCGTTGCTTCTGTCAAGATGATCAGGCCAAAAACCATTAGTAAGACAACGTCAGGGAAAATCAAAAGATTCGAATGCCTCCAACAGTTTACTGATGGAACATTGAACGTTGTTCCAGAACCAATTCTAATAAAGAAAAAACTGATGCGGTCCTTCACTACAGGAACATGCAAGGAGGGAATAACCCCTCGTCCTCAGTTTGTGAAAGGTTCTCCACTACCAAGCCCCAAGATAAGTAATAAAGATATTGTAGACTTCTTGAAACGCCTGGTTTCCGAGCAGACTGGTATTTCAATCAACAAAATCTCAAACACTGAAAGTCTAGTGTCTTATGGAATCGATTCAATTGGTGTGGTCAGAGCAGCTCAAAAACTTTCTGACTTTCTTGGAGTGCCGGTAGGAGCTGTGGATATTTTCACTGCAACTTGCATTGCAGACTTGGCAAGCTTCTCGGAGAATCTGGTAATGAATTCCCAACCTCAACTGTCAACAACTCCATCCAATGTTCCACAGCTTGAGACTCAGACTGATTCTGATTCTGCTGAGCTTGTGATGGAACTCCCCGAATCTCACCACTTGGTGATCTGGTCATTCCAACTTCTGGCTCTTATTTACGTTGCTTTTATGCTCTCCATTCCTGCATACTTATCCGTATCTGCCTTTATGAATTGCGTCTCAGCCACCCCTGCATTGGTAGAAGGAATTCCCTATTTAGACTATTTGACCCTTCTGACTTTTGCTCCCCTTGCTTGGATGTTCTGCATACTTTCTACCTGTGTTTCAATTGGTTTCTTGGGGAACTCTTTCTTAAAACCAAACTATGCCCTGAACCCCGAGGTTTCCATCTGGTCTGTAGATTTTGTTAAATGGTGGGCTCTTTACAAGGCCCAAGAAGTTGCTTCAAAAGTTTTGGCAGAGCATCTGCGAGGAACTGTGTTCCTCAAGTATTGGTTTGAGATGCTTGGAGCTAGGATTGGATCCTCAGTTTTGCTTGATACAGTTGATATAACAGACCCATCTCTGGTTTCAATTGGAGATGGAGTGGTGATCGCAGAAGGGGCTTTGATTCAAAGCCACGAAGTTAAGAATGGAGTGTTAAGCTTCCTCCCAATAAGAATTGGCCAAAACTCATCGGTTGCCCCCTACGCGGTTGTCCAAAAAGGAACTATTCTGGGAGAAGAGCTTGAGGTAATGGCCTTGCAAAAATCTGGAGGCAAATCTGCTGTCAAGGCTACAAATCTTCAGAATGTAAGTCATTTCTTCTGCATGACTACCCTAACATCATGAATTCTAGTCTTTTTTCTAATCATGATTTGTTTTTTCTTATCTCTTAATTATTTTGAAATTAAAATTTTTAATTTCTGTACCTATGGAGCTGATTTACACTGATTACATATCGATATTCGAAGTACAACACTGCTGTACAGTTTATTTATATTAATTCATGAATGCTTTTTCATGCAATCAAACTTAGAAACTGATATCAACTCAATTGGTTTCTTTACATGATTTCAGGGTAAAACGCTACCAAATGTTACGAAGGAAACTCAAGATGCGGCTGTTTACCAGTTCATAGGCATCTACATAGTTGGGTTGCTCAGTACTCTTTCTGCTTCTATTGTGTACTTGGTCTACATTTGGATGTCTCAGAAGCCTCTTTCCCCTCAGGAATTTGCATTTGCTTGCTTATCTGGGGCCTTTCACTGGATGCCTTACACCGTCGTAGCATATGCCACCATGTTTCCTAATGTCCCATTAGGCATAATTTACTCATCCATCTCATTGGCGGTTGCGTATTTGGCTTATGGCATAGTACTCAGCTTCCTCACAGGCGCTTTGGCCCGTCTTATTTCTAGTAACCAAGAGAAAAAGACGACCCATTTTAGAACATGGCTTTGCCATCGAATCACCATTGCCTGCCACCTCAGATTTGCTAAGCTCCTGTCTGGAACTGAAGCTTTCTGCATGTACATGCGCCTTCTCGGTGCAAAGGTTGGGAAACATTGTTCTATCAGGGCCATCAACCCAATTTCTGACCCGAAATTGATTTCACTCGGCTCTGGTGTCCATCTTGGTGATTTCAGTCGGATCATTGCTGGGTATTATTCCTCCCATGGGTTTGTTAGTGGGAAAGTTGAGGTGCATGATAATTCGGTAGTTGGGAGTGAAAGTGTAGTCCTTCCTGGTTCAGTTCTTCAGAAAGATGTTATTCTTGGTGCACTGTCAGTTGCACCGGTGAATTCAGTGCTCCAAGCGGGTGGTGTTTACATTGGGTCTCAAACTCCAATGATGATCAAGAACACCATGCATTCGTTGGATGATAGAATAGAAGAGATGGATATGAAATATAAGAAAATTGTCGGTAACCTTGCTGCAAATTTGGCTGCCACGACTCTGAAGGTTAAGTCAAGATATTTCCATCGAATTGGTGTTAGTGGGAAGGGAACCTTGAAGATCTATGACAACATCAGAGGCTTGCCAGACCACAAAATATTCTGCCCAGGAAAGAGCTACCCTGTCATAGTTCGGCACAGCAACAGCTTGAGCGCTGATGATGAT
The DNA here is from genome assembly GCA_015708375.1 of Cydonia oblonga. NCBI lineage: Eukaryota > Viridiplantae > Streptophyta > Magnoliopsida > Rosales > Rosaceae > Cydonia > Cydonia oblonga. The sequence continues at coordinate 5,932 of JADOBS010302766.1, read as the reverse complement.
GCAAGGATTGATGCACGTGGTGCAGCTGTAAGAATACTTTCAGATGAAACTAGTGACTCTTCACTCTTTGACCTGACACTGAAGACAGGAAATGCATTCTACGCCCGCACAATTGCCGATTTTGCAACATGGCTTGTCTGTGGGCTTCCTGCACGGGAGGAGTATGTTAAGCGAGCCCCACATGTGCGTGATGCAGTATGGACTTCCTTGCGCCATGCAAACTCATATGCTGAACTACATTATTACTCGAATATATGCAGGCTGTTCCGGTTCGAAGATGGACAAGAAATGTATGTCAAGTTCAAGTTGAGGCCTTCGGATGAGAATATTAGTGAGGAAGCTGGTAAGGTGGAGCCAATTGGAATTCTTCCACCTGATACGGGTGCAATTCCGAGGAATGATAATGATACTCGTCCTCTACTTTTCCTTGCTGAAGATTTCCAAAGCCGTGTGAACGCCAAAGGAGTTCGTTATATTTTCCAGTTACAGGTCCGGCCAGTTCCACATGATGAAGCTGCGCGTGACATTGCACTTGACTGCACGAAACCATGGAGTGAGTCTGAGTTCCCATATATTGATGTTGGAGAGGTTAACATCAACCATAATCTGTCTGCAGAACAATCAGAACAGTTGGACTTCAATCCCTTTCTTCGATGCCATGAAGTGGATGTCATCCGAGCTTCATCATGCTCCCAGAGTGCTTCTATTGATCATGGGCGTTCATTGATCTATGAGATATGCCAACACCTGAGGAACGGTGCACCCCTTCCAGAGGCATGGAAGATCTTCATAGAGCAATCCGATGTCAAAGTAGACCTCTCCGGTTGTCCGATGGCAGCAGCATTGATGAAAAAAGACGCGCAAAATGTGACGCTGGAAAGAACTTTGTTTCAGACTCTATGGGCCACTTTTGCTCAACCTCTACTACAAACAGTGCTGCCTCATTTCCTGCTGGCGTTAGTAATCTACGCTCCTTTGAACTGGATGCTGCACTTAAAGAATGCTCAAAAAGTCCCTCTGCATTGGTTGTTTCCGTTGTTTTGGGTCTCTTCGGGTCTTTTGGCCGGATTAGCTTGTGTTGTGGCTAAATGGTTACTAGTCGGAAAGAAGAAAGAAGGGGAAACTGTGCACATTTGGAGCATAGGGGTCTTTCTGGACACTACATGGCAGGCTTTTAGAACCCTGGTTGGGAGCTATTTCGCGGAAATGACAAGCGGATCAATTTTCTTCATGCTGTGGATGAAGCTTATGGGTTCGGAGATTGAGCTGGACCAAGGCGCCTATGTAGACAGCATGGGAGCTTTGTTAAACCCGGAAATGGTGGAGATCGAGAGAGGCGGGTGCGTGGGACGAGAAGCTCTTCTGTTTGGACACATATATGAAGGTGATGAGGGGAAAGTGAAGTTTGGAAGGATCAGTGTAGGAGAAGGTGGGTTTGTAGGGAGTAGAGCAATAGCAATGCCAGGAGTGAGAGTGGAAGTTGGGGGAAGTCTCAGTGCTCTCTCACTTGCCATGAAAGAAGAAATTATCAAGTCAAGGTGAAAAGGGTTTTGATGCAATTGCATATATTTTATACTATGATAAATAAAACAGTTGCAACCCAATTTTAGTCCTAGCAATATGTCGTGTTTTATCGTGTTCACGTGCGAAAGTTTTTTTAAACACATCTGTTAACTTATTATGTCAAAATAATCAAGCTCGTTGGTAAATTTTACATGTCATGTTGTTTTTCGCCTCACTTTCTCATCTTTCTATTCAACTAAACAACAAAACATAAATAAAAGAATCTTATTACACAATGAATTTTTATGTCTAACTTGTTACATAATAATGATATAAAAAAATTTCTTTCCACAATAAAGTCCCTCAAGATAATTCTCCAAAAGAAATATATCTAGAAAATATAGAGAACGTATCAGAAAGTTTTAGTGTTACTATTTTGCAAAATTATGTTTCGTGAGTAAACATGACCCATAAAAATATGTACGTCAATGTGACACTCTACCACTGAGTTACATCCCTTCTCTTATCTTGCCTCCCATCGAAAAATAGAACTGACTAATCTTAAAGCAAAGGGTCAAAAAACTCAATGACATTATTTTTGAACAACTTGAAGTTGGGTCTTCTTTTTCTACTATTACAGATACAATCAATTGTCAATTGTTCTTATCAGAATCAGAAATAAAATTGACTATGAATCAGAAATAAAATTGACTATCAATTTGAGTTATACCATATTTCTGACATTTTATCGTGTTAACCCATTATAAACTCAAGCAAATAAAGCTCGACTCGAATCCTTGACTTTTCATGCGTATCGGGATGTCGTGTCGTACTTAATTTTGCTAAATACATGAGACCTCAACATTGGTGTAATCTAGTTCATTATACTATATACTAATTGATGACACCTTAAGAAGTCGTGGACGTGGAGAAATTTTAGTATGCTGGGAATACGGTCTGTTACATCAAGTGTCATAATACAATTAATTTTTTTTTTTTAAGTTTTCAACTAATTGTAGTATGACACTTAGTGTACCTGACTGTATTCCCAACCCACAGAAAAATCTCTCGTGAATGTGGGATTCCAACATGACCTCGATCCGAGTCATCTTTTCTATCAATATATATGTAAATCAATAAACATAAATATATATAAGGGCGGGATCCATGACATCACATTTTAGACACAAGTTTTAAATCATTGGATTTTTATTATATACATTAAAAATCCTTAATTAAGATTTGTAGTATCTTTCCTCTGCCATTAATTGTGATTATGTAGTGACCTAAAATTTAGAGAGAAAAAGTGGAGAGGGAAACTGACAGAAAAGCTCGAAGAATTATGTGATAGTATTTCTTATGCCTAACGCCTTTATTTGTAGTATATACAGTCTTGCTCTTCTAAGATTCTCATTTTGAATCATTAGAAAACTCATTTTCTTGTTTTTTTTTTGTTTTTTTATTAAGTTGTTAAATATTTAAAATCTGATTTTGTAGCTAATATGCATATGTTTTTCAAAACGAAGACCGAGAGCAGAACTCTATATATGGATATAGTGATTTGCATGTGTCCCCATCTAGCAAATTGGGATGTCCGAAAGCAATCCATGGATCAAATTGTTATAAGAATATTATCTATGAATAATATGATTAAAATGACTCAGCTTGCACTGAGAATACTTGATGCTTCCCGACCTCATTCCCAACTCAAGGCAATGATCGATACAACTGATGATATAATTAAGGAAATTTTAACGAAAAACGTCTGGTACTATTTATTTTAATAAAAAATTACATTTGTATATTAAAAAATTAATCCTGATACTATTCACTTTACCTTTTATTTTATTCTTATTGTTAAAACTCAAAGTTTTCAAATTTTTTTTCATTAGTTTTCCTTATAATTAATACCTATTTACACCAATCGAATCAATTGCATTCTCATTCCATCGCACACATTAGAAAGTTTATTGTGTGTTTGAAATTGCGTATGAAAGAGTTAATAGCACTTTCTGACAACGTTCGCCAAAAACATGAGGGCTTGTTCTTTAAAAGTGCTTATAGATGAATGTTTATGGGTTCTACAAGCACTCGAAGCAGAAAGAAGCACTACAAGTTTTTTTTTTAAAATTTTCACTTGTACTTTTGTTAAGGATTGCTTCCAATGATATCTTCATTAAAAGTTTTTTCAACTATTTTAAAAGTACTTCTAAACGAACTCGAAGAACATTTTTAAATTACAAAAATGATTTCGTAACGTGCAACCTCCCAATTGAGTCATAAAGAGTTTTCACAATATTTTCTTCCGCAGCTAGACATACAAACCTGCAAACTATCAAGAATTAGGTAGAGAGAGGGGATTAAGAAAGTAGAATTGCAGACTTGTATGTCTAGACATACAAGTCTCTCTTTATATACCTACGTGCGTGAAATATTCTGTAAAAAAGTAATGCCACAAATCCATCATATATATATATATATATATAGTAGTATTCCTTTCATTAATCATCGCAAATAAATATAAAAATGTCATTGGGTACATTATTTTAATGATCAATAAATTGATTTGGAGGGAATTTAGAATTTTACACAATTAAACAAATAAGAATAAATCTCTAAAAGACTACCACAAACACAAACACATAATCACCACCAATACTGATCAGCAACAATAAACAATAAACGCAACAGAGTTATGTTGGCAACCATCTAACGATAGTGTAGAATCCAATCTGAATATCAACATGCATGCTGGGAAACGATTATTGGATACGCCCTGTTTTAGTGGGGTGACAATTGATTATTTTATTCCTCCAATAGATCCTATGAAACCAGAAGAAAAAAAACAGAGAGACATTGTGGTTGGTGGCGAGTAAATCTTGTATGTATTGTATAATATTATTATAATTAATTGGATAAATGATTTTAAAACCCCACTAATTAAGTTCTCAGTATTAGTGATCTCTATCAACTCCAACCAATGGTTTTTGTTAACTAAGTACATTCTGTTAACTTCTCCTGATACATTATAGATACGGTCAAGTGATATTTATTTTTATCAGTGATCTCCATCAACTCCAACTAATGGTGATTAACTAATTAGATTCAATTAACGTCAGTTAATACATTATACATATGGTCAAGTGATGTCCAAAATTGATTCAAGCTTGTCATGCGATGTTACTATGTGATTGAGAATGTAGTATTTGACAAAACTATCGTGAGATGAATATTTGTAAACAGTTATTATTGTCTGATATTTTTAAAATTTCTCAACATCGCGACATTATTTTATAATTTCATTTTTTGTTTGGCTATTAGTCCCTTTGTTTAACCAAAAAATAAAAAGATGACATAAGTTGGAATTTCATGAAATTTATTACTCTCACCAACAACAAAATAACAAATCAAGTTTACAACCATTATCGAAAATGCATAATAATTACTTAGGAATTGGGATCATCCCGAAAGAGGGAAAAGGATCCTCACGTCCTTTTCCTGAAGATCTTAGAGCAAGTCCACTGGGGACTTATTTGCCCAGCACCAAGTGAAAAAAACAGCCCAACCCTCTGTCCATTTGCTTCAGCCCGCTAAATAGCTTGGCACCCAGCCCAAGCCAGGCAACAGCCTAGCTTGTTTCGGACAGACCAAAGAGCTGGCCTATTTGGCTGGCGCGTGCACAAGACACGCGCAAGTGCGCGAGTAGCCGACAAGGACCTGTAGCAATGTTAGCCCACTTGGGCTCCGTCAGCATGGCGATCTCTGGGCCGTTGGATTTCCAACGGCTAGTTTTTCTAGACCGTTGGATTTCCAACGGTAAAAAAAATTAAAAAATTTGTATTAAAATGGACCGGTTGATCACAGATCAACGGTCCACGTTTTAGACGAAAAAAAATAAAAAATTAAAGGCCCAACGGTTAGATTTTTTACTGTTGGCCACGTGGCGTAATCTTAGCTCTTGGATTTGAATATTTTTTAAATCCAACGGTCCAGATTAATTAACTAAATTAAAAATTATTAAAAAATACAGAAATATTATTAAAAAAATACAGAAAAATTTTAAAAATTTTATATTTTTTTTCCTATAAATATCTAACCCTCATCTTCCACCTTTACACCACATTACAATATTTTCTACACTTTCTACATATCAATATTTTCTACAATTTGAGAGAAAAAAATGTCTTCATGGAAGCTCATTGAAGATGTTACATTGTATGAGTGTTGGGTTCGCATAACTCATGACCCGATTACGGGTAATGAAATGGATAAGTGAGAAATGTGGAGTAAAATTACGAAAGGGTTTTGCGATGTACATGGAAAAGATAGCAGAAGTAGTCAAGGTCTTCAAGGTCGTTGGAAAAAACTCAACGCATCCTTTACTTGTTGGAAAAACGTCATCTCTCATGCTTCCGGTAATCTACGTAGT
>JADOBS010302765.1:0-15218 GCA_015708375.1 Cydonia oblonga | reverse complement strand
CATCTGTCAAGAGATTAAGTGATATGGTTGTTAGTTTGTTAAGGACCTGTTACTTACTGTGCAAGTAGTGTAAAGTGTATAAATAGGAACCTGTGTATTCATTCAATGATAAGAAAGCAATAACAAAAAATGCAATTCTCTCTAATTCTCTTCGATCTCTCTCTCTCTATATTCTGTCTCTACAATCTTTCTCTCTCTCTAAAACACCATTGATAATCTTCAAGCTCAAGGTAGTTAATTCAACAGAACAGACTAAAAACAGTATCCAAAGATTGTATATTATTCTCTTAATTTGGCAAAACAGTATTTTTTTTAATTGATTGCTTTAAGCTTTTACACTTTATATTACATGGCAAAAAGATTCAACAAAGATATAAGGCATCTGGGGTTTGGTTTTCCCTTGTTTTTGATGGAGGAAGAGGTGGTTTGTATGTTTAGTTTTGTTCTTGTTGGGTACATTGGATGCCTTGTAATCAGAGACTGATTACTTAAGAAATATTATACTGGTGGTTCACTTTTTGAACTTGAGATAAGTATATTGGACCGGTAGTATGTTTTTTGAACACGTAGTAAGTGTTTATTAAACGAATAACATCATTAAGATTATGCATGATTGCAGGAGAGAATCTCTTGCTTTTGAAGCCTTCTTCTCCAACTTTTACCATAGTGCAGTAAAATTCAGCTCAATTATGCACAGCATTTGGATCATGGAGTAACTGTATGGTGCGTTAAGTAATGTTGTCTTTGAATACAAAGTATTAATTGTCATCATCATTAGCCACCGTTTATAAGTCTTTGAAGATATAGCATGGCTCAAGGTGCTCATCTCAGCTTGCCAAACCCTACATATATACGTAGATGAAAAGATGGCGCCACTCGATCAATTGCCACATCAAAAGTTGGTTGACTACTACATAGCAACCCACGTGAAAAATGAGGCCACTGAATGCCACATGATTTTTTATTTTATTTTTGTACTTTTATTGTGTTTCTGTATATTAGGTGCAACACTATAATATTTGAGTTTAAGAATATGCGATACTTATTTGAGTTATTTGCTCTAAATGACACAAATGTTATGTCAAAGAGCATGAATAATCTAAAACCAATGGCTCTCATCTATTGAGGGAAGAGCAATGCAGGTTGGAATTGAGACGAATGAATCACCCTTCTAATTTTTCTTCAACCATTGTCAAAAACACAATTGGCAAATTGTTGTTTGATTCATGTTAAGTCTACGGTTAATGCTTTTGTTATTTGTTTTGCTTCGTTATCATGCCATATTTTTTTTGTTAAATTTTGTTCCTGATGAAAATAACATGAAATTCCGTTTACTATGTGTGGAGATTTAGAACAGATATTTTATTTTTATTCCATTTCCCCGTAGTTTAATTGGACCGTTGATGCATTGTGCAGCATGCATGTATTAACAACTAGATTTGAGTTCTGATGAGCGCGCTTGGAATATGGGATGGCTGTATTCTTCACGTGAGCAAAATCCATTTTGTTAAACGAAACTCCAGTTTAGTTAGTTGATTGCTGGAAGTTTGAATTTTTATGGTTCTCCTATTTGTGATGTTAAAGACCATGATCTTCATATATGTCAACTTGTAGAAGAGAGACTTATCTACACTCCTGAGAATAGCACTGTGACATATGAGACCAATAACATAATGTCTTTTAATGGTGGTCGAAACACAAGTTATTTTTCATTGGCAGGCAATAGGGCTAGGCTCGAAAAATCGAAAACTGAAAAAGAAAAAAAATGGTCCAAATATCAAACTGAAGTAAAAAAAATAAAAAATAAAAAAAATAAAAAATAAAAAAAATAAAAAATAAAAAAAAATAAAAAAACCAAATCAATTGAAAACCCGGCAGAAACAAAAAAAAAATGTCAATTTCGATTTTTGTGGTACAAAATCCAAACTGGACTTATTTATTTTTGTTGGTTATTCTTTTTCCAAGCCCAATTCTAAGCCAACTAATAATCTAATTTCAATCCAAGGTTAGGAAAACCCAGCTTTTGTCCCAAACATGCGAAAATCTTATACCTAGATTGTTTTTTCTTTATTTCCTCTCCAATTTTTAGGTTAAAAAGAGTTTTTATTTTTGTTTTGAAAAAAAAACCGGAAATTGAACCAAATTGGGAAAAAAAATTGAAAATCAAATCAAACCGAAATATAATTTAGATAAACTGAATCGAACTGAGCTGAATTGTAATTTCGCTTTGATTTTCATTTTGACAAAAACCGAACTCGGCCCTAGCCCTAACAAGAAGCAATGTCCAAGTTTGAAACAGCCACTTTCCTGTTTTCTCCATGAAGACCAGATTGTTGGAGAGGCTTTGGGCTTTGAGCTCCAATTATATGGGCTTCAGAGTTCAGTTTTGGGTCCATAAAAGTTACTGGCAGAATCTTGCACAAGTCTGTGGGCCTCGTGAGTACCCAATAAAGAATCTGATCAAACATTCACCACAAGAAGCAACAAAATTGTAAAGATTCAAGCAACCAATGATTTTTTTTGTCTTTTAACTTTTTTACCGGTAACCAATCTACAGTCTTAGAGGGAGATCAATCCAACGCGGATTTTTTTTTAAGGGAAACAACTCGTGGCAAAGTACGGTTATTCATTCATTTTGAAAGCCGGAAGACTTATAAATGCATTTCTACATTTTTCTGACCACAAGTCTGGCATTCACACTAACAGCTGGTTACGAAACCTCCAATTATAAAGATTTTTTTAATGTGCCTGAAATACAGTCACATACATTAATTATCATACAAATAGAAATACTTAAAAATAAAACTTTTACCCACTAATACAAAACATATAACATACTGTTCCCTATTTTGGGTTTAAATTACTTTAACACTTGACAAATTCCATAGATTTTGGAAACGAGCCCTTTTAATTAGCCCTAATCTCCCTCCACGTTGTGCAATCTGCCTCCTAAAATTATTTTTTGCTCAAGTTCAGTTCAGCGCCAAAACCACGTTTACCAAAATGACCTTGCCCCATTTTTCACGAGTCCCTATCCCAAACTGGACCCCACCATTCACCCACAATGACAACTACACCCTTCACTTGTATTTACATAGACTAATCCGAACTTATGCATCGTTGTCGTTCTTAATGCATATGCTTAATCATGTAATTTAATTTTGGACCATCTTGATTAATCTTCATAGGTGCAGGAGGAGGGTGTTTCGTAACAAATCTATGAGATACGAACTAATGCAACTGACTTGTTGGAAACCCATTTTCTGCATTTGTAAATATTGTTAATTTCTTGAGTTATAAACTTATTTTTATATAAAAATATCGTAACGTTATGCAAGAATGATCTTACTTGAGTTATTTTTATTATGTTATTCAGTTGTGTACTTGAATGTTAAAGATACAAGAACGCATTAGTTTGATTTTCTTCTGTCTTATTTTTTAGATATGTTTTGTTAACATACCAAACCGTCGGTTTATGATCTGTTTTTGAAATCCCGTCTCAAAAGAAATCGGTTTCAAATTCAAGATTTTATTTTCAATACGGAATCCCAAGCCGAACCAATCGTAAACATGAGTGACAATTCAAGTGGACCTTTTTGTGCTATTGAAACTACGAACTCGAGTCCATTTCTAAGTGGACCAAACACGCCAAGGCCATTATTGTAATTTCAAGACCTCTATCGCAATCGAAGCACAAGCCCAAAGGGAAAAATGAATAAAACGAAAAGAAAGAAAGAAATAAATAAACACCACGAAGGTTTCGTCTTTCAGACCAAGAACAGCAACAACAAGAGAGAGAGGAACGAACAGAGAGACACAGACTCAGAGATACAGAGAGAGAGAGAGAGAGAGAGAGATTTTCTCAGAGGGAGATTGGCCTTCAAGCTTTCAATTTCTTGTAATTTGTTGATCTGTCTTCGTCAAGTCTCTTTCATTTCGCACGCTTCTTCGCTTCGTCAAGCTAAGATTTTCTCGCCGATCTATTCATTCAGCTCGTCATTTTTCTCGGTAATTTCCCCCCTTCGATTTCGTTTGTTTTGTAAACTTCCTGGGTTAGGGTTTTGATTTGCGGAGCTGTTGGAATTCTGGGGTTTTCTTCGATTTTTTGTTTGTTTATGTACGCGTTGTGTTTGATATTGAAACCCTACATTGGGTTTGTATTGATTCGTTTGTTGAATTTTTGGAAATAGGGTTTTCGGTTGGAGCGCTGATTGAGGAGAGGAAGACCCAGTTGAAGCGAATTGCAGCATGAGCATCCATAGCCCCGGAGAAGGGGACAGTTAGGGCTTTGGGATTGGGCGCAGACGGTTGGGATTTCCATGGGCGATGGAGGCGTCGCATGCATGCCTTTGCAGCATAATATCATGGACAGGTTTCCAATTCAGGAGAAGACTACTGTTTGCGGAGGCAAGAACGGTAACAATGGTAACAATGGATTCAATTCCAAGACGGTTAAGAAGAAGAAGATAGTGAAGGTAATGAAGCCCAAGAAGAAAGTTGTCAAGAACCCTGTGTCTTCAAAGAACGTGGAGTCCGAAAAAAGTGAACTGGGATTGGATAAAGGTGCTAGCAAGGAAGCTGAGAATGGTGAAATTGCCGAGGAGAAGGAGGAAGTGGAAGAGGGTGAATTGGGGACTTTGAAGTGGCCCAAAGTTGAAGAAGAGAATGGTGAATTTGTGCCAGAGAAGTCGAGAAGAAGTGAGATTGAGAAGGGAGAGATTGTTGGTGAGAAGTGCAGGAGAAGTGAGGTGGAGAAAGCAGAGTCCTTTTCAGGGAAATGGCGAAGAGGGGACGTAGAGAAAGGAGAGGTTGTTCCAGAGAGGAGCAGAAAAGTCGAAGCTGAATTCGGGTCCTGGAGACCTCCCAAGGATGATATTGAGAAAGGTGAGTTCATTCCAGATAGATGGCAGAAAGGGGAAGGGGCCAGAGATGACTACACTCCCAGTAAATTCCGCAGGTATGATATTGGTAAGGACAGGAGCTGGAAATTTGATCGTGAGCGTACGCCGCCTTCGGGGAAGTATTCAAATGATGACCCTTTTAGAAGGAAAGACTTTAATAGAAGTGGAAGCCAGCAGCTCAAGAGTATTGCCAGGTGGGAGAGTGGCCCTGACAGGAATACGAGGATCAGTTCCAAAATTGTTGATGAGGACAGTGCGTACAGAAATGAGTACAGCAATGGTAAGTGCCACCCCAGAGAGTACCCTTCTATTAATCGGTTAAAAAGGTTTGGTACTGATACAAGTATCGGTGAGCGAAAGAACTATGGAGACTATGGGGATTATCCAGGTGCAAAATTTCGTAGGGTTTCTGATGACACCAATCGCTCTGCCCACCCTGAGCATTATTCACGCGGTTCTGTGGAGAGGTCTTATCGGAATCCTTCATCATCAAGAGTTGCAGCAAACAAGTACTCCTCCAGGCCTTATGAATCTACTTTGTCTTCCAGAGTAGTTTATGACAGGCATGGGAGAAGTCCAGGACCTCCAGGTCATTCTGAGCGATCCCCACATGATCGGGCCCGTTATTTTGATCACCGGGACAGAAGCCCATTGCGCCGTGAAAGATCTCCATATGTCCATGAGAGGTTTCCATATGGCCGTGAGAAATCACCGCATGGCCGTGAGAAATCACCTCATGGCCGTGAGAAATCACCTCATGGCCGTGAGAAATCACCTCATGGCCGTGAGAGATCACCGTATGGTCGTGAGAAATCACCACATGGCCGTGAGAAATCACCACATGGCCGTGAGAGATCACCACATGGCCGCGAGAAATCTCCATACGGTCAGGAGAGATCTCCATATGACAGGAGCCGTCAATATGATCACAGGAACCGGAGTCTGTCTCCACATGAACGACCTCGATACCATGACCGCAGGAATCGCACTCCAAATTATTTGGAACGGTCCCCTCATGATCGGAGTAGACCTAATAATCATCGAGACACAAGTCGAAAAAGTGGAGCAAGTGAAAGGCGCAACTCCCATCACGGTAATAGGGGGCAAGAAGATAAACCGGTGCAGAAGGATCCCTGTGGAAAAGACTCACATTCGACTGCTAAAGAATCTCCAGATAGAAGCACTGTGCCTGATATTAATGTATCTGTGGAGACAAATTCCAACTGTGATTCTCACAAAGAAGAACCGTCTCAAATTCCAAGTGCAAATTGCACCGAAAATTCTCATATCAGTGTAGCCCTTCCTGAAGAGCTGCTTTCGATGGAAGAAGATATGGATATATGTGATACACCACCACATGTCCCAGTAATTGCTGATTCATCCACCGGGAAATGGTTTTACCTCGATTATTATGGTGTAGAACGTGGACCTTCAAAATTGTGTGAGCTTAAAGCACTTGTTGAAAATGGGGCTCTTGTGTCTGACCACATGGTAAAGCACTCGGATAGTGATAGGTGGGTAACTGTTGAAAACGCAGTTTCACCACTGGTGACCATACATTTCCCATCCATGGTATCAGACTCTATAACTCGACTAGTAAGCCCTCCAGAAGCTCCTGGTAATCTGTTGGCAGATACTGGAGATACTGCGCAATATGATGCTCAGAGTGGGAAGGACGCAGCAATCACTTTGCTGCCGCCAGGATTTGGCGCAGGTGTTGGTGGATCTGCTTCTGAGCCTTTAGAAGATCTCCATATTGAAGAAAGGGTTGGAGCTCTGATGGAGGGTTTTACGGTTATTCCTGGCAGGGAGCTTGAAGCTGTGGGAGGTATGTTTTATCTGATTTGTATTATTATTTTTTGGCTTTTTAGCCAAAATGATCTTGAGATTTGCATAATTCCTCACTTTGGTCTTGAAATTTGAAATCGATAGAATTGGTTTATGAGTTTGTTCACAATCAATTATTTTGGTGATTCTGTGAAAAATCTCAATAAAATAAGAGTAAACTGACAAAAATACTCTCAATTTTTGTCAAAACATTTTGACCTATTGTTTATTAAATTGAGGGTAATTTTGTCTTTTTGATCCTTATTTAACATAATTTTTCACCTAATGATTAAAATGATTGATGATGAATAATCTCATGGAGCACTTATATTGATTTCAAATCTCAGGGACCAAAGTGAGGAGTTATGCTAATACCATTTTAAGCTAAAAAACTTTTTTTTTTATATTTATTGAATTTTTTTTTTTTTGGCTGTTGTGCAGTAACAAATGAAATTACACTTTCATTTTATTTTTTTGTGTGGAGGTATCTTATTTTTGGTCCTCTTTTATTTTTGTCATTATGCAGAAGTTCTGCAAATGTCATTTGAATATGAACAACGAGATGGATGGGAAAACACTGCAGGTACATATTGGTTTACATTGGTTTCTCTGTTTTTTGAAGAGTTAAATAGGATATCAAGTTGATGTTCAGACAATATAGAATATGAAATTTAAATAGTATGTGAAATTGATGTTAAAAATTGTATTTCTATTTATGAGAAGTATTTTACGTGTGCATCTATTGGCATGTATAGGTTTCAGTCAAGGCCACAATGCTGAACAGTGTGATCAGAAAACCGAGGATCCCGGCTATTCTGACATTACAATAAAGGAAGGTGCAGAAATCAGGCTGACTGAACCTTCTGACAAGGACTCTGGTTTGGCTTGTGGTGATTCTGATGACTGGTTTTCTGATCGGTGGTCATGCAAGGGTGGTGATTGGAAGAGGAATGAAGAAGCTTCACAAGAGAGGTCTTCTAGGAAGAAATTTGTTGTCAATGATGGTTTCCCATTATGCCAGATGCCAAAGTCTGGTTATGAAGACCCTCGATGGCATAGAAAAGATGAATTGTATTATCCTTCGCAAAGCAGAAGACTTGATCTACCTACTTGGGGGTTTTCATGTCCAGGTGAGATAAATGATTGTAGTGGCGTGAGCAGAACAACTCAAATTAAGCCTACTGTCATAAAAGGAACTATGCTTCCGGTAGTAAGGATAAATGCATGCGTGGTTAAAGACCATGGTTCATTTGTTTCTGAGCCTCGCATAAAAGCCCGTGGTATGGAGAGGTACACATCAAGGTCTTCTAGGTCATATTCTTCAGGTAGTGATGGGAAGAGATCATCGGGAGAAGGTGATACCCAGTTGAAACCAGTTGGTGAACGACGGTCACAGGGCTCTTCAAAATGCATTACGTCTATTAACACCAACAAAGACCGTATTTGCACAGTCGATGAATTGAAATTGCACTTGGGTGACTGGTACTACCTTGATGGTGCTGGGCACGAACGAGGACCTTCATCATTTTCTGAGCTACAGGTCTTGGTTGATCAAGGAGTGATCTTAAAACATAGCAGTGTTTTCCGGAAATTTGATACAGTCTGGGTTCCAGTGACATCTGCTGCAGAGACTTCTGAAGCTACGAATATGAAGCAGCAGGAGAAGAACACAAGATCTAGTGATACTTCAGGACTTGCTCCTTCACAATCTAAAAATGCTTTATTTGAAGAATCGAGCTCAAAGTCGAGTAGGTTGCACAACCTGCACCCTCAATTCATTGGTTATACATGCGGAAAGCTTCATGAACTGGTGATGAAATCTTACAAAAGCCGGGAGTTTGCTGCGGCCATAAATGATGTTCTAGATCCATGGATTAATGCAAAGCAGCCAAAGAAAGAGGTGGAGAAGCATATGTACTGGAAAACAGGTATGATCTATTTAATTTAAAGTCTATTTGCCCTCTTTCTTCTCTTTTCCTTGACCTCAATCTTTCTTATTTATATTTTTTGGTTTGATTTCCCTTCAACTTGAACTTTGGTGTTCGCAGATGGTGATGCACGTATTGCCAAAAGAGCCCGGTTGCTGATTGATGAAAGTGAAGAAGACTATGACATGGGAGATGAGTCGCTAACAGTTGAAAAGGATGAGTCTACATTCGAGGATCTATGTGGTGATGCTTCTTTCTACAGAGAAAATAGTGGGAGTTATGGCTCAGAGATGGGAAGCTGGGGTTTATTAGACGAGCAAGTGCTGGCGCGAGTCTTTCATTTTCTGAGATTAGACATGAAATCCCTTTCCTTTGCTTCTTTGACCTGTAAGCACTGGAGTGCTGCTGTCGGGTTTTATAAGGATATTTCAAGACAGGTTGATTTTTCATCCTTGGGTCCTAACTGCACTGATTCAGCGATTGTGAACATTATGGTAGGTTTTGCTATTTTTTTGGCATCACAGAACAGTAGGAATCTATATACATCCTCTTAAATCTAATGTAATTCTTTAATTGCAGAGTGGTTACGGTAAAGAAAAGATTAACTCTATGGTTCTGATTGGTTGCACCAACGTCACCCCTCGCACTCTTGAAGAGATCCTTAGTTCACTTCCTTGTTTATCTACCATAGATATCAGAGGCTGCAACCAGTTTGGCGAGTTGGTCATCAAGTTTCAGAATCTGAACTGGATTAAGAGCCGAAGTTCATCTGGTACGAAGATATTTGAGGAATCCTACTCGAAAATTAGGAGTCTAAAACAGATCAGTGAGAAATCTTCATCTGTTTCTAGAAGTAAGGTTCTAGGCAATGATATGGATGATTTTAGTGAACTGAAAGTGTACTTTGATAGTGTGGATAAGAGAGAAACTGCAAATCTCTCATTCCGGGGAAGTTTGTACAAACGTTCAAAACTATTTGATGCTAGACGATCCTCATCCATTCTATCTAGGGATGCTCGCATGAGGCGGTTGTCCATTAAGAAATCTGAACACGGTTACAAGAAGATTGAGGAATTTATTGCTTCAAGTCTGAAGGATATCATGAAGGAGAATCCCTATGATTTCTTTGTCCCCAAGGTACTGGGAATCATTTGCTTGCTTTGTTTTTAAGTTTCAGATGCATTTTTTTTTTCTTTTCATTTTTTAATCTTTGTCTTGCATTTAGATTTGATTCCCTTTTTTTCCTTTGTGTTTACATTCAATTTTGTACAAATATGTTCTGAAACTTTTTTACCTCGTTTTCTTATCCAGGTTGCTGAAATTCAGGATAAAATGAGAAATGGTCATTACATACGCCGAGGATTGAGTTCTGTCAAGGAGGATATCAGTCGAATGTGCAGGGATGCAATAAAGTAAGTTCTACCTTATTTTTCTGGTTCAGTCGAATGTCCATATCATAAAAGTTTCTCTCTCATATTATTTTCTGTGTGCAGAGCAAAGAATCGGGGGGATGCTGGAGACATGAATCACATTATAACATTGTTTATTCAACTTGCTACACGTTTAGAAGTGGCTACTAAGTCTTCTAATGAAAGAGATGAGCTGATAAAGTCATGGGAAGATGATACATGTGCAGGGTTCTCTTCATCCTCCAAGTGTAGAAAGAAGCTCAATAAAGTAGCAACTGAAAGGAAGTACTCGAATAGGAATAATGGCACTGTGAATGGTAGTTTGGATTATGGAGAGGATGCATCTGATCGAGAAATCAGAAGGCGTTTATCCAGATTGAATAAAAAATCTATGGATTCAGAAAGTGAAACCTCTGATGATATGGACAAGTCTTCTGAATATAGCAAGAGCAATAGTGATAGTACTTCTTCAGATACAGAAAGTGACACCGAAGTGAGGTCACAAAGTCAAACTGGGCAGTCAAGAGCAGATGGAAGCTATACACCTGATGAGGGTTTTGATTCTATGACTGATGATCGGGAGTGGGGTGCTCGCATGACAAAATCAAGCTTGGTTCCTCCTGTTACGAGGAAATATGAAGTTATTGAGGAATATGTTATTGTATCCAATGAGGAGGATGTGAAACAGAAAATGCAGGTATCTTTACCAGATGATTATGTTGAGAAACTTAATTCTCAGAAGAATGGAATGGAGGAGTCGGATATGGAGCTTCCTGAAGTAAAGGATTACAAGCCAAGGAAAATGCTTGGAGATGAAGTTATAGAGCAAGAAGTTTATGGAATTGATCCCTATAGCCACAATCTTTTACTTGACTCCATGCCAGAGGAGTTCAACTGGCCTCTTGCGGAGAAGCATATGTTTATTGAAGATGTGCTCCTTCGCACATTGAATAAGCAAGTCAGGCGGTACACTGGGAGTGGAAATACTCCTATGATGTTTCCCTTGCATCCTGTTGTTGAAGAAATCCTAAACGGTGCTGAGGAGGATGGTGATGTGCGAACTGTTAGGATGTGTCAGGCTATTTTGAAGGCTATAGAGAGCCGACGTGATGATAAGTATGTGGCTTATAGAAAGGTAAACTTTTTACCCCACCAAGTTACTTCCTGGATTAATGTCAAGCCATTAGGAGGATGACTATTCAATCTTGTGTAATTGTTAATTTGTTATGATGACCAGGGTCTTGGTGTCGTTTGCAACAAAGAAGGTGGCTTTGGAGAAGAAGATTTTGTTGTGGAATTTTTGGGGGAGGTATGGCTCCATTTTGTTTGTGGAGTTGTTTTCTCAGTCATTTAATCATCCCATATTTTATACGATGCTGGCTTATCATATACCGTCGTGGAATTTTTTATCTTAAACTTCATGTAAAGGTAACTGTCTTTTGATCTTGTGATTGGCTAATTTCTACACTTAATGTAAAATAGGTTTATCCTGTTTGGAAATGGTTCGAGAAGCAAGATGGGATTCGATCTTTGCAGAAGAATAATAAAGATCCAGCTCCAGAGTTTTACAACATTTATCTTGAAAGGCCCAAGGTGCTTTTCGCTTGCACAAGTTCACACATCGTTATATGCATGCTTTGTGGATTAGCATCTGATCATTCATTGTTATTTGGCAGGGTGATGCCGATGGGTATGATTTAGTCGTTGTGGATGCCATGCATAAGGCAAACTATGCAAGTAGAATTTGTCACTCATGCCGACCTAATTGTGAAGCAAAGTAAGTTCTGTTGTTTTAGTTATGTTAGGCAGGACTTTCAATTCAACTTACCAGTGTACATAACAGAGTCACCTAGCTAGTTATAAATTCCCGTATTTTACATTTGAGCTATTATACCTCTGTAAACATTGTGCTTTATATAGTTGTTTTTTTTTTTTTTTTTGTAGTTTGTTGTTAATGGTGTGCTACTGTTACTTTGTTGCTAATGGTGTACTATTGTTACCCTTGTGTCTTGGTTTGTAATTATGATTTGAGGAGCATTTAATGTTTGGTTGTCAGAACATGCCTTTTCAGATCTTTATTGCTGGAATTTGAATGGCTGTATCCGCAGTTGATAAACAATAATTCTTTTTTGCTTAGCTCTGGAGACCAATATATGAGAAGTTGGGATAAAATTTTGATGTTTATAATCAGGATATGGGTGTGGCTTCATTCTGTGTGTTGAAGGCTTATATGTTGATAACAAGAAGGCTTTGACTTATATTGGACAGAAGTACCTGTAGTAATCTAGTGTTGCTTTGTAACTGCAAAATTTACTTGAATTTTTCCTGCTAGTTCTATAACATATAGTGTTTGTTGAATACAGAGTCACTGCTGTAGATGGTCGTTACCAAATTGGAATCTACACTGTACGAAAAATTCAATATGGTGAGGAGGTGACATTCGATTACAATTCCGTTACAGAGGTGCGACTCTTTTTCCTATTGGCCTAGTGTATACTAAATTGCAATTTACATGACAACACATGTAAACAGTTGTGCTTATCTATTTTGTGACAGAGTAAGGAAGAATACGAAGCATCAGTTTGTTTGTGTGGCAGCCAAGTTTGCCGGGGAAGCTACTTAAATTTGACAGGTGAAGGTGCTTTTCAAAAGGTAAGAGAAAAATAATGGATGCACTTAATTCTTAGAGGCTCAGATTCCTCTTGAGGGGAGCTAAGTTATTTCTTTTTCAACCTTGCAATCTTGGTGCCCAAAGATAGGAAGTCCTGGGTATTCTTCTACTTTATTTTAAAGTCATTTTTGTTTTAATAACTGGATTATTGTCCATTCATCAGGTGCTGAAAGAGTGGCATGGAACTCTTGATCGTCATCAGTTAATGCTGGAGGCTTGTGAGTTAAATTCAGTATCTGAGGAGGACTATCTTGAGTTGGGAAGGGCTGGTTTAGGCAGTTGCTTGCTGGGTGGGTTGCCAGATTGGGTGATTGCATATTCAGCTCGCTTGGTATGTTTTTTTTCTGCTGCATTAGTGTTTCCTTTTTTAGTAATTATTGAAATCAACTATCATTTATTTTCATTCCCTTTCATTTTGGTCGAAGGTGAGGTTTATAAATTTTGAAAGAACAAAGCTTCCTGAGGAGATTTTAAAGCACAATTTGGAAGAAAAGAGGAAGTACTTTTCAGATATTTTCCTTGAGGTTGAGAAAAGTGATGCTGAGGTTCAGGTAAATTTTTTTTGACTAATCTATATGTGTGTTTAATATCATGTGATTCGTGTCTTTTCCTGGCTTACCATTTCCTTTTGCATGATAGGCTGAGGGTGTGTACAACCAAAGGCTTCAGAATTTGGCTGTAACTCTTGACAAGGTGAATTTCTCTGCTATAAATAAGTGGTCGTTTTGTTATATACTATTGCACTGTATGAAGATATGTTCAATGATATCTACAGGTGAGGTATGTTATGAAATGCGCTTTTGGCAACCCCAAGGATGCTCCACCTCCGCTGGAAAGGTTAAGTCCTGAAGAGGCTGTTTCCTTTCTATGGAAGGGAGAAGGATCACTTGTACAGGAGCTTCTTCAGAGCATGGCTCCTCATGTGGAGGAAAACTTGCTAAATGATCTACGGACGAAGATCCTTGCTCGTGATCCATCAGGTTCGGATGACATATGGAAAGAACTTAAGAGATCTTTATTATGGTGAGTAACATACACTTGAGGTAATTTTCTTATGCTAGGTTTTGACTCTGAAAATGATTCCAACTTTATGGGATTCTTTTTGTTTTCGAAGGTTGAGAGATGAAGTCCGGAATCTTCCTTGTACATACAAGTCTAGAAACGATGCTGCTGCTGACTTGATCCATATTTATGCTTACACACGGTGTTTTATTAGAATACGGGTACGTCTTTCTAATGAGAACCTCCAAAAAGTTTTCCAATTGATGTGTAATTCTGCTATTTGAATCTGAAACGTGCTTCATTTTACTCGCTTGCAGGAATACAAAACTGTGACTTCGCCGCCAGTATTCATTAGTCCACTTGACCTAGGCCCCAAGTACACTGAGACGCTGGGATCAGGTTTTCAGGAGTATTGCAAGACGTATGGGGAGAATTATTGTTTAGGGCAGCTGATTTTTTGGTATAGCCAGACTAGTGCAGAGCCGGATTGTAGCCTGGCAAGAGCAAGTAGGGGTTGCTTGTCGTTACCAGACTTCAGTTCTTTCTATGCCAAGGTTCAGAAACCTTCACGGCAGCGTGTTTATGGCCCAAGAACAGTGAAGTTTATGCTAGCGAGGATGGTGAGTTTTGGTTTTTCATATATTTATGCCTTAAGGTTCTTTTTTATGGCGTTGCTCATACGTTGGAATGCTTTTTTCAGGAGAAGCAGGCGCAGAGACCTTGGCCAAAGGATCGAATATGGTCGTTCAGTAACTCTCCAAAAGTTATGGCCAGTCCTATGCTAGACGCTGTTGTGAATAAATCTCATTTGGACAGGGAGATGGTGCATTGGCTAAAGCACAGACCCGCGGTATTTCAGGCTATGTGGGATCGATGAAGTTTTGCAAGTGTCGGGAACCGGCAGCGGGATTACTGAACCTAACTCTCTCTTTTTTTGTTTGCAGCTGTTGCGGAATGATTTATCGATTTTAAATTTACGGCTGCCCCGTTCAATGTGGGGGAGTTGGTAGTCATTCCAAAACAGCGATTCGTCGTGCCGCGTCCCCCATTCTTGTGTACAGGTTTTTCATCTTTGTAATTTGTAATCCATTATGTAGCAGTAGAACATTTGTTGTCGTCCACCTGTAATTTTAGAGAGAAATGAAAGCAGAGAAGTAGCCAAATGCATTATTATTAGCTCTTGTGTTTTGTCTTTCTCTAATGTCCCAAAGTTACTTGCATGCAGCAATTTTGGTCGCTAATGTCGGGGCCCTATGCTCACAATCCAATCGCCACGCGTTTTATCAAGGAAATTTGACTGCTTCACTTATCATCTCTTGTGCTCACTGAAAAATGATTTTCTCACTTGTGTAATTCCGCAGGGATGCATGCAAGCAATGGATAAAATGAGAAACGTAAATAAGGCGGTGAAATTAAGAAGGGCAGGAATGGATAATCCGTCATTGTCGAAAACATGAAGCAATGAAGATAAGTGTCGGTT
>JADOBS010302764.1:0-15217 GCA_015708375.1 Cydonia oblonga | reverse complement strand
GGACGCATGTTTGTGTGCTCCGCTTCTCTGTGAGTTAGGGTTCGCATAAGACCTTCCCCATACAAGAATGTTTCTTACAGTTGCTGCTCGCCTCCAGAAACTTTAATTTTTGTGTGTATGATGCTCAACATGACATTGTGTAATGTTCTTTTTGTCATTTTATCAAGTAATCTTCGTGAAAGATATTTGACAAGACGATGTGTATACTAAAGTACTCAAATCTAAGAGGAAGGAGATTTGAACTCGAGTACAGACCAATTGGCGTAACTCACCCTTGCAGTGAAAGAAAGATAATGATTCACAACTTCACGCATTTTTTGTATTAATATCGTTAATTGTTTTTTATGGAATTGCCACAAGAGGGGTGTGAGTTCTTTTACACCTTTCACATGTCCACGGATCAATGTGATCAATCTCACATTACCCCAACTTTGGAAACATGTTTGTGTGCTCCGCTTCTCTGTGAGTTAGGGTTCGCATAAGACCTTCCCCATACAAGAATGTTTCTTACAGTTGCTGCTCGCCTCCGGAAACTATAATTTTTTTGTGTATGATGCGCAAGATGACATTGTGTAATGTTCTTTTTGTCATCTTATCAAGTAATCTTCGTGAAAGATATTTGACAAGACGATATTCAAATCTAAGAGGAAGGAGGTTCGAACTCGAGTACAGACCAACTGGCGTAACTCATTTTTGTAGTGAAAGATAATGATTCACAACTTCACGCATATTTCGTTCTAATATCGTCAATTGTTTTTTATGGAATTGTCACAAGAGGGGTGTGAGTTTTTTTTAACACCCTTCACATGTTCCACGGATCAATGTGATCAATCTCACATATGCTGGTCATGTCATACCCCAATTTTGGAAAGATTTTGAAGGTATCATGTCGTATTTGAACGGCAAAACTCTGTAAACTGTTAAATTTCGACAACTGAAAGACGTAATGGCGCGGTAGGAACCCAACACAAAGATGTAGTCACTTCGTATGAACCCAACATTATGATGTGGTATGACTCTGCTCGAGGAGATATATTCTTGTGTGTCACCGGTTTATGTCGCGTACGTGATGAAAAATACAATCACACGAAATAAGTATATACGCTTGATGACAAATTAAATCTCTACCTTTAGATAAGATAGTGTTAAGCTTTGCGTCTTTCTCGTTTGGATAAACCTGTAAACGAGTCGGGTTTATTGGGTTTGGGTTGGGTTCAACCCGATCCGTTAAGTTAACGGATCATCCGAACTCAACCCGTTAAGCTAACGGGTCACCTGAATCCGACCCATTAAGCGAACCGGTCACCCGTTTCACCCGTTAACAATTTTTATTATTTTTGCATAGAGTATATTTTGTTGTTAAGACTTTACTGAAATTACTAAAACATCCTCAACTAACGGGTGTAACAGGTGCTAACGGGTTGACTCAAAGTGACCCATTATTTAACGGGTTGTTAACGGGTTTACCTGTTAGCGACCCGACCTGTTAAGCATTCACCAAAATACTAATATTAACGGATCGGGTCGGGTTCAAAATGCAAGGTCTATGTTTTGGGTATCAAATATCGCACAAAACATTAAATAGGAAAAATCTTGTGTTTTATAGGGCATCGTATGATGAGAGATATAATTATATATACAAGTGTATACACTTGAAAATAGAGCAGATGGTTTTTTTTTTTTTTTAGAGTGGTGCTATTCGCACTCATTTTTACTTCTTATACACTCCTTTCAATTTTTGATTATCGGGTCGAATGAATTAAAGAAAGATTAACAGACAAAAATTAACAAGAATGTCTGGAAAGTAAATAGGAGTGTCTGGATAACACAACCTTTCTCAAAAAAGATTTACAAGTCGGAGACAAAAATTAACAAATATGTATAAAATAAAATAAAAATGTACAAATAACACTATCTTCTTCAAATAAAATTAACCAGATGGATATCACGTAACGAGAGATATAATCACACCGAGTGACAGAGGAGCATCTGAGACTGAAAGTGTATTGAGTTCAGTGTGTGTGTGTGTGTGTGTTATGACATGATGGCGATTGTTTCCTGTCAATGCGCGTCGTCTTGAATCATCCACGTTGAAGACACACAAAAGCAGTGGCGGGTGGCTACAAATCCTATACGATACGGAAACATGTCATACAAACTATAAAACATGCTATTCTCAAACAAATTAAATAAGAAGAAATACTTAGTGTTATCCACACGGTTATTTTTATGCTTCACACATTCCTCTCAGTTTTATGAATTGAAGAAAATCAATAATCAAAATGAACAAGAATGTGTGTGCGACAAAAATAATCATGTGAATAGCATTTTCGTACCTGAAACTGTGCTATATAGTAATATGAAGATGTTTATTTTTAAAGTTGGAATAAAAATTTTGATTTAACATTATGGTTTACAATTATGAATAATTCGACGAGAATTGTTAATCTCCACCACTTAAGCAGATGAAACTTGACGAAAATAATAAATCAATAATGTTATGAGACATATTGGTACATTTTAAAAAGATTAGTGAGGCTCGTAATTAAATTTAAAGTTAATGAGGCAAACAGTAATAAAATTCTAAGTTCATCGCGACCAGAGATGTTTTCATGAATTTGGTATATAAGTTGGTACATCATTTGTTCATGTCTCGTGATACAAGTGAATGAGCATTAGCAAATATACTCTTTCTCTACTTATACCATGATAACTAATAATGTATGAACTTGTGTTTCGATTATCCTAAAAATCCGGGACATTACTAACGATTTCCAAGGAAACTATTACGTTTCTTGCAATAAACACACCCACATATTGTTTTTTCAAGAAAGTAATTATACATAATTTGCGGAGAATAAATGTTAAGAAGACTTTCTGAAAAATGGAACTCTTCATAGACTCATTTCCACCTCAGGTTTTTTGGCATTATAATTTATAATATTAGTACGACAATTAACTTTAAACTGTGAGGTGTCATTGAGTTTTTGGAAAGATAGTCCCTTAGCATCTCACTTTGGAGATAGACAACAAAATTTTATTTCTTGAAATATTATGTTTTCAAGAACAAAATTATAATATGCTCACTCAATTAATTTTTTTTAACAAACAATATTATCTACGCTAATGGAAAGGGGGTTGGCTTAACCTCACAATGGGCTAACAATAATGTGGTTCAAATTCGTATTTGACGAGAATCAACTACCTATCCTTTACAAGTGAAGATGAATATCACTAGACCATAATACTAAGTGGCTACTCAACCAATTAATTACAAACCAATTAAAATCGATTTTAATTTGTGTTTCCAGAAAACTTTAATTAGTACCAACACCTTAAGAACCGGACCAGAAAAGAAATTTCCTTCCCAAAACGAACCCCAAACTTTGAGAACGAAAGCTGTTCCAATCGAGAAATTTTTAGTTGTGAAGGAAACACGTATGGTACATCACGTGTTTTTATGTAAGTAGTGAAAAATATATTTTTAAGTTATTAACCTTTTAAAACATATAACGCACAATTTATATAGGGACATATGATGTACTAGACGGTCATCGTTTTTCCTCCTCCAGAATCGAAAACGCCGAGGGCAAAATCGGCAACACGCAGTCTTCAAAATTCGCGGGGCTTTTAGTCCACAGATAAAATGACCATAATGCCCCCACAGCTCATAGTACTCGTGCATGCCGGTAAATTCCCAACAGTCCTCATTTCTCTCCAAGTCTGTTAGGATTTCTGGTTAAATCAAAACTCTTGGAACTAAATACAGAAATTAGGAGTTGTTAGATCTCTCAAAAAATCAACAGAGAGAGAGAGAGAGAGGGTGAGTGGTCGGACGGTCGAAATCGGCCGGAGGTGGTGCGGCAGCAGCAATGGCGGCGGCGTCGAACGGGAGCGAGTACTTCGAGATAGAGGCTGGGAACGAGTCGTTCGCTCGGCCTTCGAATGCCGAGTCGGTGGCGGAGGACGAGGAGGAGCTGATGTGGGCGGCGATCGGGAGGTTGCCGTCGCAGAGGCGGACGAACACGGCGCTGGTGAGGAAGGGGGAGTCCGATGGAAGAGGCGGTGGCGAAAAGGTGGAGACGGTCGACGTGAGGAAGCTGGATCGTTTCAATCGGGAGCTCGTCGTCAAAAAAGCGTTGGCCACTAACGATCAAGATAACTATCTCTTGCTCTCCGCTGTTAAAGAGCGCCTCGATAAGTACGAACGGCCATTCTCTCTCTCTCTCTCTCTCCCCTCTTGTTCGTGGATTTGGTGTATGGTTGAAGATCACAGAAGAAATATGGGTTTAGGTTAATTTTCAGAAATTATTATTTTTTTTCAAAACAAAAGGGAAAACTTGAGAAAAAAGGAGTGATTTTTTCTTGCATGCATGTGATTGGCCGGTGGGACCCGCATATATGGGAATCATCAGAGTATGAACATGCTTAAAATTTTCTTTACGTTTCATAGTCAAAAACATTTTTACGAAAAAAACATGAACGATATAGACGGTTCTTGAATTTTCTTCTGTAATTATATCTTCGAACAAATTTTCATTAACATTATCAGTTGTTAGGAGCTACGTTAATTAAGTATGCAATTTTTGTAAAACTTGTGTAGGTTTTTTTTTTCTTGGTTTTAAAATATATTGCAATTATTTCTGTTTTTAAGGTCAAGCAAATCCAACTGCATTTGGGATGCATGGTTAATTTCTTTATACTAATTTGAAGCCGAAGATTCATCAAATGCTGGTTAAATTTCTTTATATGGTTAGTGATTTTGTTTACCTTTAATTTGTTTGTCTGAATTTATTTGTTCTTGTTGTGTTAATTGAAGAGTGGGATTGGAGGTCGCAAAGGTTGAAGTACGGTATGATAATCTGAAAGTGGTGGCAAACGTTCAGACTGGATCAAGAGCCTTGCCTACTCTAATCAACTATAGTCGTAATGCTTTAGAGGTATGTAATAAATAATTATCTAAGAAAGCTCAATTATCATTTTTTTCACTTGCAAAATGACATATCTTAGGAGATGAGGTAGTTTCGAATCTGGGACGCATGTGTGAAAACCCAACACTGTATCTACTAGGATATTGGACCACATGCAAAATGACATATCTAATAGTGCTAATATATATTTGAATGCAGGGTATTTTAACTGGTTTGAGGATATTTCGACCTAAGAGACATTCTTTAACCATTTTGAACAACATTAGAGGCGTTGTTAAACCCGGAAGGTAATTATTGTTTTCGTGTTAGAAATACCTTTTTTAATTGATTTAGAGGTAAAAAAATATGTTTAGATTAAATGCGATTTAATTTAGTTTTAAATTCACTACTATCATGTGTTGTGCAACCATATATCAGCATACAAGTGTATATTTATTTAATGCATCTGTTTTTTTCCTTTTGTAGGATGACATTGCTTTTAGGTCCTCCAGGTTCTGGAAAATCCACTTTGCTTTTGGCTCTTGCAGGAAAACTTGACCCCAACTTAAAGGTCAGTAATTAGTAGTTGTTTAAATTTCCTTTTTTGGCAAATATTTTTTTATCACAAGCTGTAATTTGTGTCTAATTTGTAAATCATCTTTCCATTTCAGTTTGCTTCTATGTATGTATATGGTTTTGGTCACTTTCCTTTTTAGAAGTTCTTCGAACGCTGTTCATCAATCCAACGACAATCGTCTGTTCAACATTTGAAAAATACTGAAAAGACCGTTACGCTTTCATTCAATATATTTATATGATCAATTCTTCTCTTCACCCTATTAATTGATGAGAGGATATCCCTTATTGAGAATTTTAAGCATACTGCATTGCAATGTAAAACAATTCGGGCCTCATTTGTTACCGATGATTTGGTTTTCAATTGGATACTATGAATTCTATGTAGTATCGGAACAAACAATTCATATGTTAGGGAAGATAAAATATATGTAACTTGTTTGACTTAAGTCACGCTACATACGGGAAGAAGCGTGTTGATTCTCACAAAAGAAATATGTGCTAAAAAATATGATATCTCAGCTTAACTCACACAGCGTTATACACCCTTTTTAACACTTTTGGGATTTTCTTTCCAGAAAAGCGGTACCATTACCTACAATGGCCATAAGCTCAACGAGTTTTGCGTTCAAAGAACTGCAGCTTACATCAGCCAAACAGATAATCATATTGGAGAACTGACCGTAAGAGAAACATTGGATTTTGCAGCTAGATGTCAAGGTGCAAGCGAAGGCTTTGCAGGTGTGTTCCTGTTAATTGCAATTTTGTGACATTCAATGTGTAGATATTCTTAATTTCAGCAATTGCGTTCATGTTCTCAATCGAGTACTATTAATATTCTTCTGCTGTTTTTGTCAATTGTTTTATGTTGTAGCATACATGAACGATTTGGTACGGTTAGAGAGGGAAAGGAACATAAGGCCGGATCCAGAAATTGATGCATATATGAAGGTTTGTTATTATAATTTAGTTTTGACACAAGAAAAAAAAAGAATTGAATTTTGGATTCTGTAATTGTTTTAGTACTAAAGGTTTTGTTTTATTTTTCCGTATTTGTTCTTTGTCATGAATTTGAATCCACAATCCACAGGCATCATCTGTTGGCGGTAAAAAGCACAGTGTTTCAACAGATTACGTGTTGAAAGTGCTCGGTCTTGATGTATGTTCAGAGACAATTGTTGGAAACGAAATGGTAAGAGGCGTATCAGGTGGACAGAGGAAAAGGGTCACCACAGGTATCTCTCGCTCTCGCTATCATGAATTTAAATGTATTCATTAACCGTGTTAATACTTGTAAACATAATTTTGAAGTGATTGATGTTTAATTCATTTGGAGTACGGCTGAATGGTTATGTTTAATTTTTTTGGGTGGAGAAGTTTTATTTTGTTTAAGCTCTTTGAGCATACCTAACTGATTACATCCAAGATCAATATGATTTGTTGTTTTTATTTTTAAGAACCAAAAACATCTTTTATTTCGGCTGCCTTTGTGACTTTCCCTTCATCCAATTGTAAAAATTAAGCTAATGGTTTTGCAGGAGAAATGGCTGTTGGCCCAAGAAAAGCCCTATTTATGGATGAAATTTCTACTGGACTTGATAGTTCTACTACATTCCAAATTGTAAAATGCACTCGGAACTTTGTTCATCTAATGGATGCAACAATACTAATGGCTCTTCTTCAGCCTGCGCCCGAGACATTTGATCTGTTTGATGATCTGGTGCTGTTATCAGAAGGGCATGTGGTTTATCATGGTCCTCGAGCCCAAGTATTGGAATTCTTCGAGTCATTAGGCTTTCGTCTACCCCCACGCAAGGGAGTTGCAGATTTTCTTCAAGAGGTATATGTAATTTTAAAAGAACAAGATGATTTCATCTTGTTAGTCTGCTTGCATTGGTATAACTTGTTTTATTTCCAGGTGACTTCTAAAAAGGACCAATCTCAATATTGGGCTGATAAATCGAAACCATACGTGTACCTTTCTGTTCCACAAATTGCTGAAGCCTTCAAAAATTCCAAATTTGGAAGGACTCTGGAGTCTGAGCTTTCGGATCCATATGACAAGTCTAATACTCATCCTTCAGCGTTGGCAAAATCAAAATATGCAGTCTCAAGATGGGAACTTTGTAAAGCATGCTTTTCACGAGAAATCCTGTTGATCAGCAGGCATAGGTTTCTTTATATATTTAGGACGTTCCAGGTACGCTTTACTCTTTCGAATCTTGATTTTAAAGTTGTGTATCATTGCCTGTCTACAATTAGTCTTTTACTGGGTATTAATATCGTTGTCAACAGGGTAGCCATATGTTTGTAGTTAGTTAAATTTTTTTTTTTTTTTATCAATTGGGAGTTGACTTGATATATAACTGAAGATATAAAGTGCTATTTGAAATTTCAAAATTTCTATTTTTAGCAGATTCTTATCCGAGTTTTCTATGTCTCTTAAAGGTTGGATTTGTTGGATTTGTTACATGCACAATGTTTCTGCGAACAAGACTACACCCGACAGATGAGGGATATGGAGAACTTTATCTTTCTTGCTTGTTTTTTGGGCTGGTGCACATGATGTTTAATGGATTTTCTGAGCTGCCTCTTCTGATATCTCGGCTCCCAGTCTTTTACAAGCAAAGGGACAATTTCTTTCATCCTGCATGGGCATGGTCTGTCATGAGTTGGCTTCTGCGTATTCCTTACTCCATTATTGAAGCTGTTGTGTGGTCTTGCGTCGTATACTACACTGTTGGTTTTGCTCCTGCTGCTGGAAGGTATTCTCTGTTTACTCATATGCTCAAAGATGCTCAAATTCTTACAGTTTGTCCAATACTCATTACTTTTCATAAATATTTCAGGTTTTTCCGTTTCATGCTTTTACTGTTCTCAGTGCACCAAATGGCTTTGGGTCTCTTTCGGTTCATGGCTTCTATTACGCGAGATATGGTCATTGCCAATACATTTGGATCAGCTGCGCTGCTAATTATATTCTTGCTTGGTGGATTCATCATTCCGAAAGGTATTAAAATCTTTTGTTTGATTCAGAGATTAGTTATTGTTAGAATTTAACACACAAGGGTTTTTTTATATTTTGATAATTTGGTTGTTTATTTCTTCAGCAAGCATTAAGCCATGGTGGGTTTGGGCCTTTTGGGTATCCCCACTATCTTATGGGCAACGAGCTATGTCTGTAAACGAATTTGCTGCTACAAGGTGGATGAAGGTATGCTCTTCAGCTTTATGGTTAACTTTGGATCAGTACATTCTTTTGTTCGGCTTCATATAGATTAATTCTACTGGTTCTGGACACTCTTACTTTGCAGAAATCTTCTGTTAATGATGACACAATCGGGCACAATATTCTTCAGTCACACAGCTTACCAACCGGTGATCATTGGTATTGGATTGGAGTTGGTGCCTTATTGCTTTATGCCATACTTTTCAATGGCCTTGTGACTATGGCCTTGCTCTACCTAAATCGTAAGTTTAAACAAAGGTTTGTGTGTTTTTATGTGTTCATATTTGTTTTAAACGATCTCTGAAGGTTATTGTTATTGACAGCACTTAGGAAGAACCAGACAGTGCTTCCAGTTGACAACACAGAAGGGAGCCCTGCTGCAGATGGTCAGTCTAAAAATCTGCTAAGTGATCTGTTTATAATTTGATATTTAAGTGGCACCAGGTTTGTTGTAACATTTGTGATCAGAAAAAATATCTCTAAAAAAAAATAAATTTGATTATGCAGTGGCTGAATCAAACCCAAAATCGACCGAAACTAGCAGCCCCAAAAAGGGAATGATCTTACCGTTTCAGCCATTGACAATGACTTTCCATAATGTTAATTACTTTGTTGACATGCCAAAGGTCTGTTGCCTTGGTGCTTTTGATTTCCTTTTGTTCTTTTATTCTTTATACATATGTGATGCGAACTAGATTATAGCGCGTCACGGTTTTGTAGTGGATTTGGATATTCTAGCTGATCCAAGCTGAGGGATGTTTGAACTTTTAGGAAATGAAGTCGCAAGGAATACCAGAAAATAAGTTGCAACTCTTGGCGAATGTGAGCGGAGTATTTTCACCAGGCGTTCTTACTGCTTTAGTTGGGTCTAGTGGAGCTGGTAAGACCACTTTGATGGATGTCCTTGCTGGTAGGAAAACTGGGGGATACATTGAAGGAGATATCAGAATATCTGGTTACCCAAAAGAGCAACGTACTTTTGCCAGAATATCGGGATATGTTGAGCAAAATGACATACATTCTCCTCAAGTTACAGTTGAGGAATCCCTGCTGTTTTCTTCTTCTCTGCGCCTGCCAAAGGAAGTCAGCAAAGAGAAAAGACTTGTGAGCTATCATACTTCTTCAGATATTTATGTTCACTTTGTCTTTCCTCATCTTTCCAGTTTGTTTTTGACATAACTGTACTACTTTCATTTCAGGAATTTGTTGAAGAAGTAATGAGATTAGTCGAGCTTGATCCTCTAAGGCATGCTTTGGTCGGTATGCCTGGCAGTTCAGGCTTATCAACAGAGCAAAGAAAACGACTGACAATCGCTGTGGAGCTTGTTGCAAATCCTTCAATTATCTTTATGGATGAACCTACATCAGGACTCGATGCAAGGGCAGCAGCCATTGTGATGCGGACAGTTCGTAATACTGTTGATACAGGAAGAACGGTTGTCTGTACTATACATCAACCAAGTATTGATATATTTGAGGCATTCGATGAGGTTGGTTAGATCATTGAGTAACACCCGACAGAAAGCTTTCATATCAGAACCAAAGGTCATGCACTGTCTTCTTCTAATTGTGAATTTGATTTGATACGCAGCTTCTTCTTATGAAACGAGGGGGGCAAGTTATATATGGAGGAAAGCTTGGTTTGCACTCGCAGACAATGATAAATTATTTTCAGGTAACATTGTAATAACCTGTTTGTATACTTAATCCTTAATCTAATCAGTCCACTCATTATCGTGTCAAGCAAAATAACATACTGGTTCATTTTCTTGTGCAGGGAATCAACGGAATCACTCCAATTCCCAGCGGGTACAATCCAGCAACCTGGATGCTTGAGGTTACTACACCTGCTTGTGAAGAGAGAATTGGTAAAGACTTCGCAAACGTTTACAGAAATTCAGACCAATACAGGTATTTAATTTCATGTTACGTTTGTAATGCGACTGAGACCTGTGCTGATTCTATCTACTTCCTTATTCTTTGTTGTTAATGGGAACTAATCCTTACAAATATTTTGTTATAATACTATTTAACAAATTTCTTTACATCTTGCTTCAGGGAGGTAGAAGAGTCCATCAAACAATTTAGTATTCCTCCAGCTGGTTCAGAACCATTGAAGTTTGCATCGACATATTCTCAAACTACACTGTCGCAGTTTTTGATCTGCTTATGGAAACAAAATCTTGTATATTGGAGAAGTCCACATTATAATGCCATGAGGTTGATTTTTACAACGATCAGTGCACTGGTATTTGGTTCGGCGTTTTGGAATGTTGGTACAAAAAGGTACACCTCATCTCTATTGTAGTAAGTTTTGAAATTTAGTTGCATTTCGATCTCACATTGCGCTAATTGCGCACTATTCACTGGCATTCTGAATTGTTTGGCTTCTCGTAGTTTCAAGTCTCTACGTACATTCTCAAAGCAGACTCGATGGAGTAAGTAATTACAAATGAATTTAAGGCTATATCTTAGATCTTAAGAGCATCATTAACTACTTGGTAGGCAAATGCTTTGGCATTGATAACCACCCTTGGGAAGTATTTGGTAGCAGAAATCTTGAGTCTCTCCACGAATATACGAGTGTTGGAATTGAGTAAGAACATATTACAGTTTCCATGATATGATCAAAGACAAAGACTTAAGAATTGCTAGGGTTTTAACTTTGCATCTCACGTATGACTTTTGGTATATGCATCCTCGCACTCGAACATGATGGCAAAAGTATTTTACCCCTTATTGCAATTTCTTAACGAAGTTATGAATCATTCCACCAATATGTTCCATAGGGACTCACCTCAAGCATTAATGATGGTTATGGGAGCTCTTTATGCCGCTTGCTTGTTTCTTGGGGTCAATAACGCTTCTTCAGTGCAACCAATTGTTTCGATTGAGAGGGCAGTATTCTATCGAGAGAAAGCAGCCGGGATGTATTCTCCATTAGCTTATGCAGCAGCACAGGTAAGTTGCCATACTATAACGAAAATGTTTGCAAAATTTTAATCTGGGGAAGAACAGGCGGTAATTATCTTATTTGCCTTCTCGACTGCAGGGCCTTGTCGAGATCCCATACATTGCTGTGCAGACAATAGTATACGGTGTAATCACATACTTCATGGTTCATTTTGAAAGGACGCTCAGTAAGATCCCTAATTTTTCCTTCGAAAACACTTGTTGTTTGGAATTGGTCTTTTCGTTAACTGTGATATTATCATTTGTTTGACTACAGTATGGTTTTCTAAATTCACAAGTGCACACTGTAACTGAAAATTCAAATTCTGCTTGGTTATGTGTTGTAGGAAAGTTTTTGCTCTATATTGTGTTCATGTTCCTCACATTCACCTACTTTACCTTCTATGGTATGGCGGCTGTTGGTCTCACATCTTCTCAACATCTTGCGGCTGTCATCTCCTCTGCTTTCTACTCTTTGTGGAATCTCCTCTCGGGTTTTCTTGTCCCAAAGCCAGTAAGTAATACGCTTAAAAAATCGCGGCATGTCTAGTTAGTTCATCATTCAATGTCTCGACCTTTGTTTCGAAGAACCAACCATTTTCACTCATTAACTAACCTTTGGTTTTTTGTACAAATTTCATTTCAGCATATCCCGGGATGGTGGATTTGGTTTTACTACATCTGTCCGGTGGCATGGACCCTTCGAGGTATTATCACCTCGCAACTTGGTGATGTGGAGACCACGATGAAAGGACCTACGTTTCAGGGCACCGTGAAAGAGTACTTGGAGGTCAATCTTGGTTATGGCCCTGGGATGATTGGAGTTTCAGTCGCCGTGCTTGTTTGCTTTTGCCTCCTTTTCTTCAGTGTCTTTGCACTCTCAGTGAAGTTACTCAACTTTCAGAAAAGATGAGTCGAGGGTTCAGTTCTTCCGACTTCATGATCTTCCCGCGTCTCAGAATCTTGAAAGAACGATCCATCATCCATGTCATGAGTAAGAGACTTAAGTTCCACATCAAAGTTGTCGGGAGAAATCAAAGCTCAAGTGGCGGAGCCTTCGCTTACAACGCCAAATCACAAATTTTCCCTTCTCACTAAAGAACTCATGAGGATAGTTACACTCTATGGAGAAATTTATATATGAATTAGCAGTCCCAATTTAACAGTTGAACTCTGTGAGCAGAGCGAAGTACATAGACTGCTGTCTAACTGTACATTCGATTTGAGAATATTAATAAGAATAGACGATGCAATGTTTTGATGGCGCCTTCGTTTTCCTTTTTCAAATTTTGGAATACTGATTTACTATCCTTTAACAAGTGATTGCTTGAGATTATTGTGTCCAGTGTTCAGTTGTAACCTTGTTTTGCAGTTGTCACCTTGTTTTGCGAAGCGAAGACATCATAAGGTAACACAATTTCTTTCTTGTGTGGATGGTCGATACTATGTTTATAGCGGAAATGAACCCGCTTTTGTTTTACAGATAAGCATTTAGGATTTAGGGTGTCTGCAAGAGGGTTGGAGCTCATTGTATACAGACTGCACGAATTAGCTTGTCAACAATATGGAATGGATCACTAAAACCAAATTTATAGAAACAGATGCTAACCATGTGAAATCCAGCACACGAATAGGACGTGTGTTGAATATGAAACTTAGGAAGTATGTACGTAGAGCTTGTAGTTCAAGCGGTTAACACATTTACCCTCGAGATCATAGGTTCAATTTCCGCTCCCTTGCAATCAGTTGTATGATAAAAAAAAAAGAGGCAGTGCAGGCAGCCCCTTCCTTTGCAGTTAAAGTGAGGCGGGGGACAAGATGAGTAAAAATAGGAGGAGACAAAAACACCCTGTATGATAATAAATTAAGGAACAAGAAATAACGTAGTCAACAAAAACATGTACAGAAAGAGTTTGTGGAGCTCCACGTTCTCCACAAATTACTGGAACAAATTTAACCAAAAGTGAAAAATTCATATGCTTTAAGGTATTAGTTTTTCATCTCTCATACAATCTATCCAGTACAAGATTGAATCCAGTGTCTTGTACCTTACAGTAAAACCTAGTCGATCAACTTTGTTTCGGGTTCCCAGTAGCTTAAACGGACAATGAAACAAGAGGTCCAAGAATTCCCAATTGGCCAAATTTTCCATCTCAGTTTGAATCAGTCCCTTCTCTGCTACAATTTCTTTCCAAACTTCTTTCTTGTCAGCCATGGATTTCGAATACCAGAACTCCTCCGAAAATGCACTTTCGTGTACTACTTCTGCTCCGAATTTCTCTCCAAGAGACGTCCAGACCTCCTTCCATGTAAAACTTGGCCCGTTGATTGCATTGTATGACTGACCATCAGTGGAATGCGAGTATAAATCAACATTGGTTGCAGCCCAAATGTGCTGTTGAGCTACTAGCCTTGCATCCGAGCCATCGATACAAGTCTCTTCCCAACACCTTTTTGTCCCTCCAAACACAAAAGGCAGATTCAAATGCTTACAAATGGATCCGTAAACACATAAACTCCCCATAAAATTGTACAGAGTCCTACGAGAACTACCAATTAACAAACCAGGCCTGTGTACCGACCAAGCTACCTTACCAGCCAGCCTCTCCTTTAGCAAGTCTTCTAGGACATAGTAAAAGTTGCACCCTTTATCCACTCTCGGGCAATCTTCATCGTAGTACCTAGCTTCTGCTTCATCATCGAAAGGCCCTTGCAACGACACATAATGCTTCATCCCCGTCTGGAGAGAAACATGCTTCAATGCCTTGGCTTTCGGAACAATGGCATCCAATGCATTCGACATCATGGCCTTATTATGCTCACAACACTCAACGCTATCCAACTGGTATTGGCTTGCCCAGGTGACCCAAAACACATGCGTAACATCTTGCAACAGTGAGAGCCGTTCTTCGGTTTCTGAACGGTTTAGCAGATCACATTGGATGAAATGGAAGTTTGAAGAACGTTGATCAATAGGCGGCATGATCTCCGGATTACGAGCTATGCCGTAAACCTTCCATTTGGGTTTTGTGACCAGCTCTCTGGCCAGCACCTTCCCAACTAGCCCGGTGACCCCAAAAATGGCTGCTACATGTTCAATGCCATTGCCAGCCTCTGGCTCTTCAGTTTCTTCAGTTGCCATTAACACAATTAAGAAAGAGCTATGGAGTTCCTGGGATTGATATATGGAAGAATATATGGAGGAATAATATGGCCCAGATATATACAAATACAAATAGAAAAGTCAAATCATGATTCTAATCCTATAAAGCCTTGATCCACACAATACATGGAATAGCCCCAATAGGATCCTCTCCGGATATCTTCTTTGTCAGGATTCGAAAATTCTTTAATCATGTCTGTTTATCATATATCATGCAGTTATAAATTATTTTAAACTTTGTTATTTAAAATTAGACACAAACTGTTTATACCATATTTGGGCCTCGTGTATTTGGGCCTTGGGCCTCGTATTTGGGCCTTGGGCCTCGTATTTGGGCCTTGGGCCTCGTACTTGGGCCTTGGGCCTAAAGCCCACAATTTGTGTAAA
>JADOBS010302763.1:0-15217 GCA_015708375.1 Cydonia oblonga | reverse complement strand
GAAGACTTAACAGTTTGACTAATGGATGTATGAGACTGTCCCAAAATTTACACTTTAGGTATGACTCTGGGACGAAAAAAACTTGATGTACTAAATGTTGAAAACCACGAAACATGAGGGTAGTAAATAGTCTTTTGCCCTATTTTAATTTTAGCGGCCCGCATTTTTTTAGGGCCTGCTTTCTACGACCCCTACCTCTTCTCTCCCCGTGAGCCTGCAGCTCACCCGAGACCCCCTAGTCCAATTTTGGGCCTAGGTCACACGGTCACACATTTTTTTTAGCCACCCGTGGCTTCATATTTTTTTTGGGCACCGCATTTTATTCGCCTAATTATTTTTAGGCCCAATGGGTTTTTATATTTTTCATCCACACTTTAATTTGGCCCGAAGTCCAAATAAATTAATTCAATTATAATTATACGCCTAAATTTATATTTTTGCATATACTTGTTGTATATTTGTTTGCATATATATTTGCGTTTGGTTGCAGGAATATATGAACCTGAAGTTCATAATTATTTTGAAATCTGAAATTTTTTATAAATATGCCTTGGTTGAAAACCTAAAGTTTTTCATTTAAAAACATCACCCATGAAAACCCGAAGTTTTTCATGCAAAATTAAACCAATACATGTCTATTAGAACCTGTATGTTCTACTCCTATGTGAATGGATTGATTTTTTTTTCTCCATTACACTAACCACATCTTGTTCATCTATTTTGTGATAGGGACATGTCAAATTTGAACAAACTTGACTTCACTGCTTTGGAGGTTTCTGGAAAGAACTACCTCAAATGCGTTCAAGATGTGAAGCTCCACCTCACTGCCAAGAACTTGCGTCCTGCCATTGAAGAAGCAACGGACGAGCCTGTTGGCGAAGCTGAAAAAGCCATTGCTATGATCTTCATTCAAAGACATATCCATGATGCTTTACAAACTAAGTATCTTGCTGAGGAGGATCCACGTGCATTATGGATCGCTTTGGCTGATCGTTTCAATCACCAAAAGGACATATTCTTGCCTGAAGCAAGGCACGACTGACAGCATTTGCGCTTCCAAGACTTTAAGTCTGTGAATGAATATAATTCTAAAGTTTGTCGAATCCGATCACTTCTCAAGTTTTGCAATGAAACTTTGACTGAATAGGATCTTCTAGAGAAGACTTATTCGACCTTCTCTGCTTCTAATATTGTCTTGTAGCAACAATATAGAGCTCAGAAGTTCATTAAGTTCTCGGATTTGATCTCTGTTCTACTACTTGCTGAAAAGCAGAACCAGCTGTTGATGAAGAATCATCAAGCTCGACCTACTGGGTCTACTAATGTGCCTGAAGCACCTTATAGCATTAACCAGCGCCCAAAACGCTCCAAGAAACGTGGTAAAGGTGGCCAGATGCCATCCCACCAAGGTCAACAGAGTCAAGGCCCACCCAAGGGAAGAAACAAAGCCCAAAAGCGCCCCAACCTCGCCCCTAAGGTCCTGAACTTCAAGAATAAAGGCAAAGCACCTCAAACCATGGATGCGGATATATGCTATCGATGTGGTTCAAAGGACCATTGGTCCCGTGTTTGTCGTGCTCCCAAGAAGGTTGTAGATGAATATCATTCACGTCGTCAGAAGTTTGAATCAAACTTCATGCAAGTGGACGAAACGGAG
Organism: Cydonia oblonga; assembly: GCA_015708375.1. Lineage (NCBI taxonomy): Eukaryota > Viridiplantae > Streptophyta > Magnoliopsida > Rosales > Rosaceae > Cydonia > Cydonia oblonga. Next base: position 13,560 of record JADOBS010302763.1, on the reverse strand, counting down.
ACTACAAAGATGGAGGTTTCTGACTTTCAAGAGGACACCACCCCTATGGAAGATTAGAATCTTAGACATAGACTTATTTTTTAGTTGAAATAAGACATATGGAGTCGAATTCCACCTAGTGGCCAAACCCCACCCTTGTTTTTGGTTGATTTTTGAACAATTTTCCTTTATGTTTTGGATTATTAGTTGGTGATTTGTTTTGGATATTAAGTTTTAATCCTTGAATAAATAAAATTATTTTGAATTGATATTTGTTTTTATAAACTTTTATGCATGTGGCCGATTCAAATTAATTTTTCATTCTAGGTATGACTAGTGGGAAAGTTAGTTGTCTAGCAGATAGTGCAACCACGCACACTGTTTTCCGTGAACGCATCTATTTCACTAACTTCATACCTAAGAATGCACTTCTAACAACCTTCTCAGGCCTATCCAACCTGATAGAAGATACGAAAAGGCACGTATTTGTTATCCACTGGTACAATTTTAACCATTGATGAGGCACTCTATTCTCCACGTTCCGGAAGAACGTTGCTAAGTTTCAAGGATATTAAAGACAATAATTACCACGATGAAACCCACGTAGAAAATGAAGTTGAATTTTTATGCATAACTTCCTATAAATATGGCCAGAAGCGTATTCTAGAGAAGATGAAGCGTAGCCCGAGTGGTCTGTATACTACGACCATATGCCCCACAAAATGCCACTATGTGGTTGGTCCTACTACTGGGACCTCACACAAAATTACACTTTGGCATGATCGTTTGGGACATCCTAGACGAATAGCGATGCGCCGTATCCTCAAAACTTCACACGAGCATCCACTTACCCGAAGTTTAGGTTCGATCCAAGGAATCGCATGTCAAACATGTTCAATGGGAAAACTTATTACTAAGCCTTCTTATGACAAGATTCGCTCGAATCCTCCCATTTTTCTACAACAGATTCAGGGGGATATTTGTGGACCGATTCAACCTCCCTGCGGACCATTTAGATATTTTATGGTTTTGGTTGACGCTTCCACACTTTGGTCACACGTGTGCTTGTTGTCCACAAGGAACGTTGCATTCTCCAAACTGTTGGCTCAGGTTATTAAGATCAAGGCTCACCATCCTGATTATCTAATCAAATCTATTCGATTGGATAATGCTGGAGAATTCACATCTAAAACTTTTGATGACTATTGCATGTCGGTTGGGGTTGAAGTTGAACATCTTGTACCCCATGTTCACACCTAGAACGGCCTGGCAGAGGCTTTCATTAAGCGCTTACAAATGATTATTCGATCGTTGGTCATACGTACCAAGCTCCCGATTGCTGCTTGGGGCCATGTAATATTGCACGCAGCAAAGTTGGTTCGGCTGAGGCCTGTTGCGACACAACCATTTAGTGCCCTTCAGTTGGTTACCGGATACGAACCCGACATATCGCATCTGCGCGTTTTTTGTTGTGCTGTATATATGCCGATCTCGCCGCCCTTTCGTACAAAAATGGGGCCTCAGCGAAGGATGGGAATCTATGTCGGATATAATTCTCCGTAGATTATTCGTTACTTAGAACCTTTGACAAGCAATCCGTTTACCACTCGTTTTACGAATTGTCACTTCTACGAGACAGTATTCTTGTCGTTACGGGGAGATAAGAACGTCAACGGTCCTGATGAACGAGCGAATTATCGTGGACGACTTCCGCTATGTCTCATTTAGATCCCCGCACCGCTCAGTCTGAAACTGAAGTGCAGCGCATATTAGATTTTCAGAGCATAGCTCAGAGCATGCCAGATGCTTTCACCGATCTAGTTCGCGTGACAATATCACATATTCCAGCTGCGAATGCGCCTGCAAAGATAGATGTATCAAATGTACGATGGACTGCCCTCCTGGAAGCTCGGGACACCAATCTTGGTGATCCACGTACATTAGCGGCTAGCCAATCATCTGCCCCTACACAAAAGCGTGGCAGACCTCTTGGTTCAAAGGATTCACACCCTCGGAAGAAGAAATCCACGACACAAGGTCCTGAAGAGCTTACCGTGAATCCGACTATCGCTTACTCATTATACCCAACTCATGAAGAAATTCTAGATTATGAAAGCGTCCTTGAAGAGACGAATCCTCTTCTCGAGAATCATGAGATTTCGATCTATTGTGCTAGCTTAGATGATGTGTGGCGTAGAAATGAGATGATTGTCAACGATGCATTAGCATTTGCAGTAGCTACTGAGATCATGTTGAGCGATGACATTGAACCGTGTTCCGTTGATGAATGTCGACATAGAACTGATTGGTCAAACTGGAAACAAGCAATCCAAGTCAAACTCGATTCGCTTGCAAAACGTAAGGTGTTTGGACCTGTAGTTCCTACTCCTCCACATGTGAAGCCCGTTGGCTACAAGTGGGTTTTCGTTCGAAAGCGTAATGAGAAGAACGAAATTGTGCGTTACAAAGCTCGTCTTATTGCACAAGGCTTCTCACAATGCCCCGGGATTGACTATGACGAAACTTATTCACCTGTTATGGATGTGATTACTTTTCGCTACCTTATCAGTTTGGTAGTTTCCGAAAAACTGGATATGCAACTGATGGACGTAGTAACCACGTATCTCTATGGGGATCTTGATACAGAAATTTATATGAAAGTTCCCAAAGGACTTACATTGACTGGTTCAAATATTTCCAAACCTCGGAACATGCTCTCAATTCGGCTGAGGCGTTCACTCTACGGTTTGAAACAATCCGGAAGAATGTGGTATAACCTTTTGAGTGAGTATTTGACTAGTCAGGGATATATGAACAACGAATTATGCCCTTGTGTGTTCATTAAGAAGTCACATTCCGGATTTACGATTGTTGCAGTATATGTCGATGACATGAATCTTATCGAAACTCCTGAAGAGCTCATGATAACTGCTTCTCACCTGAAGTCGGAATTTGAGATGAAAGATCTAGGTAAGACTCGATACTGTCTTGGTCTCGAGATAGAGCATTGTTCAGATGGAATCCTAGTACATCAATCGAACTACACCCAGAAGGTGTTGTGCCACTTTAATGAGGATAAAGCGAAGCCTTCGAGTATTCCTATGGTCGTTCGTACGCTAGATGCAAAACGAGATCCCTTCCGTCTGAAGGATGATGATGAAGAGATTTTGGAACCTGAAGTTCCTTATCTAAGTGCGATAGGCGCTTTATTGTACTTAGCTCAATGCACTAGACCCGACATCTCCTTCGATGTTAATCTTTTGGCAAGATATAGCAATGCACCTACACGCAGACACTGGACTGGCGTGAAAGACATCTTCTGTTACCTTAAGGGTACTACGGATTTGGGCTTGTTTTATCCCAACGAATCCTCGAGTAGTGTCGCATCCTGTGCTCCTCGAGTTGATTCTCGCCTTGTTGGTTATGCCGACGCAGGATACTTATCTGATCCGCACAAGATGCGTTCTCAAACAGGTTATGTCTTTACCGTTGGAGGCATCGCAATATCTTGGAGGTTAACTAAACAGACCTTAGTTGCCACTTCGTCTAACCATGCTGAAATTCTCACCTTACATGAAGCAACTCGGGAATGCTTTTGGTTGAGAGCAGTAGTGGGCCATATTCGGAGCTCCTGTGATCTTCATCCCGCCATTGATATCCCGACGACGATCTTTGAAGACAACGCAACTTGCTTCGAACAGCTCAAGAAGGGTTATATCAAAGGAGACAACACCAAGCACATTGTGCTGAAGTTTTTCTTTTCACATCAACAACAAGAGCATCAGAAGATTAAAGTCACGCAAATCCGTTCACAAGACAATCTGGCTGACCTCTTCACCAAATCGCTGCCGAGGATGACATTTCAGAAGCTTGTTCATGGAATTGGTATGCGTAAACTTTCTGAGTTGTAACTTTGCTATTTCTCTTTGGAATTATGTCAAACTTAGGGGAGTATCCTGTAGATACTTGCTTGATCTTAATGTACTCTTTTTCCTTACGATTAGGAGCATTTTTTCCACTGGGTTTTTGCTACATAACTAGGTTTTAACGAGGCACCCACCTTGGGTTGGTCATATCCCTGATGACGTCATCTAGACGTTTCTTTGATTTTGCATTTCTCACACATTTTTCCTTAGACTATGGATTTTGTCCCTCTTCAGGTTTTTGCCATAGCCTTAGGTTTTTTTTAGTGAGACTTACTACTTATGCAAGTTCCTACCTTATTGAGAATAAGCGTTGTTCCTTGGAATCAGCACTGACGAGTCGACTTCCTCAACTTCTGCATGATGCTAAATCTACCTTGAGTATTTACACACTTAAGGGGGAGTGTTGTGAAACATTCCTAGTTTAAGTATGATTGTGTAAATCCTAGGTTAGATTAGATTAGGGTTTATCTTTCCTATTGTAACTCATATTCCTTGGTGACCAAGGAATATGCTCTCCTATTATTATTATAAATAAAGGTTTAATGTAGGAGGGATAAACAATACAATTCCCCTACAATTCTACAAACACACATCTCTCTTTTCTCTCCATCTCTTGCCACCGGCCCTATTCCCTTTGTCAGATAAAATAGACAACAACAAAAAGCTCACTTTTTATGTTTTTAGAGAATAAACTATATTTTTTAGTTAGTCTTGAGTTCAGTTTTTGAAAATAGTCTTACCAAACAAGTTTTTAAGGCCTAAAACTTGAAAATTGTTTTTGAGTTTAAACAGTTGGATTCAAGTAGAGTACCAAGCATGCCCTAATATTTCTTCCCATATTGTTTTGCCTCTTTTTTCATTCTTGTATTTTGCTTCCTATGATCCATGAAAAATATCATTTTCCAATCATCTTATTAGGAGCATCTCCAATTGACTCCCTAAACGAGCTCCTAACTAGAATTTAGAGAGGATTTCTAAACTAAATATATATATATATATATATATATATATATATACAGCACTCATGTTTCAATTTTGAAAGCCAATTTCTTGCATCCTCCTATGAAAATAATAAATAAATAAAATACAGCACTCATGTTTCAACTTTGAAAGCCAATTTCTTGCACCCTCATATCAAATACTGGTCATCCATACCTTAATCAATTTGTCTGATCGTATGATCTCCATTACCGCCTTAAAAAAATCGAATAATAACCAAAAACAACAGCTGCAAATAAGCAAATAAACAAATACAATGTGAGAAGGGAATTTCACACGTGGGTTCAAACTCCGTTGGTTGTTAATCTAGCAAAATATATTGTTTGACATAAAAAAAAATTAAAAAAAAATTGATGTTTGGAATATACATGTTAAACCTTACCATACCGACGGTGGTGGATTGAGAATCTTGTCAGATGAGGCAACCAGAATGAAGGGGAAGATACAATGTCCGAATGTTGCTCAATGTGTTTCCTACGTTGAACAATTAGTTCAGTATAGGGATGAGAACAAGGCGGAATATATAAGAAGAAAGTTGAGATTCGTTTTGAAGCAAATGGAACTAGAGGAGCGATTGAAGCTAAAACAATAGTCGAAGATCTTTTTTGTGTTTGGTAAACAATTTTTGGACATGTAGTAAAAGTTAAAACTGAGATGCTACATTTTAGTACTGGAGTTGGGAAAAATAACTGTTTAGGAGGCTTAGGAGGCTAAATATTGTACTTAGTGTCACAAAATCTAGTTTAGCACCACCAGAGTCTATTTTGAGGTTTTCTTCCTGCAGAACATTCACCCTATTAATGTTATAATACAAGAAAAGTTGTTTTGTTGACACCGACAATTTGTTGACTACGTCCCACTTAAATTTTTAATATTAATAGACTTTTTGTCCTAATGAAATGACTTCAGACCTTGAATTATTTTTAAATTAAGTTTTATTTTCTAAACACACCACAAGTCCATTGTTTACACAGTTAAAAAAGAATTTGATATGTTGAAATAGTTGTGATATTCAACAATACGTGATCGAGCATGAAGAACTAGTATGTAGAACATTCATATACTACGAAATTATTTTACTTTCTATTTTTATTCAAACTTTAGGATTATCCTCTCTTGCTCTTTAGTTCTCTGATTTTTTTCAATGCCATTAGGAAACCTAATACCCTTAAATTCACAAAATCTAAAACCCATAATTGACAAAACCTAGATGTGCGTAAGAGAATAAACAAATAAAAGTTTTCTGAACAATTTATTTTTGGAATTATTATTTTCACATTCGGCACAAAATTGTACTTGAAAGTCTAACGTATATCATGAGACATAAATCCAAGCAGTCTCTTCTGCAGCACGTGAATTCTTCGGTGATAATAAACTCACCCTTTGCCTTAGCCTCGGCCTTCAGCTGATCATTCTTAATCTTCCTTATACGGAATTCTTCGGAGCACCTTGATGGATGCACATGATCCACACGCACGCACATGAATCATCTTCCTGATGATTCTGTTTCCGACCTGCTTGTTGATCTCGACACGGACGGCACGCTTGGTGATGTTCCAGACGTGACCGGTGTTGAAAGTAATTTAGTTATGTTTAATTAGTTTTAATTAAATAAAGCTGACATGGCAACGTATAGTCCAAGTCAAGCTGGAGTCCTAGATTGTAGGAGTTGTGGTTGAGTCTGTTCACCACATTCAAATTTGCTTCCATTGCTTAAGGTAGTTGAACTCCACAAGATATGTACATGTTGTGCTAGTGGTTATCGTGGAGATTGTTATTTTTCTATTTAAGGTGTAAGCTTTGTTTTCAGTTAGTGACAAGAGAGAAAACTGTAGTATTCAAGCACTGTGAAATACATTTGTTCAAGCATCCCTTTACGTTTCGGTTAATTTCAGTTTTAACATCTGGCATCAGAGCCCCTTCTGGGCCTGAACAAACTTGAGAAAAAAGGTGAAAGATTGTGTCTTGCAGCAGCAAGAAATAATGTCAACTGACAAAGCGACATAGATTTTTGTTCAACCTGCGATTCCACAGTTTGATGGTCACTACGACCATTGGAGCATGCTGAGGGAGAATTTCCTCAGGTCAAAGGAGTACTAGAATCTTGTGGAATTAGGAATTGACGCCCCAGTAAAGGGAGTTGTGTTGACTGAACAACAACAAAAGAGGGTTGCCGAACAAAAGCTGAAGGACTTGAAGGTGAAAAACTACCGTTTTCAGGCACTTCATCGATCTATCTTGCAGACTATACTCGAGAAGGAGACCTCCAAACAAATATTGGATTCTTTGAAGAAGAAAAATGAAGGGTCGGAGAGGGTGAAGCATGCAGTGCTTCAAACTCTAACAAAGGACTTTGAAACTCTACAAATGAAATCAGGTGAGTCCATCACTGATTTCTTTGCTATAACCCTAGGAATAGCAGGCAAGATGAGATCCTGTGGTAGCACGATGGAAGAAGTCAAAGTTGTGGAGAAAATTATGAGATCATTGACTCCAAAGTTTGACTAGATTGTCTGTTCAATTGAGGAGGCAAAGGATGTTGCTCAGTTATGAGTTGATGAACTGCAAAGCTCTTTGTTAGTGTATGAACAAAGCCTTAACTGCACCACTGCCTGTGAAGAACAAATAGCGCTGAAAGCTTCCACTTTTATGAGCCCTCAAGTTCTCGAGGAGGAAGAGGTCGTGGAAGAGGTGGACATACTAGAGGAAAAGGTGGTTGAGGCCAACGAGGTGGTGGACGGTCTGGACATCGAGATGACAACAAGTCATCTCATGTTTTCAAAAGAAATGATGACTGTGAAGAAAAAGGAGCATACCACTTTGATAAGTCAAAAGTGGAGTGCTATAGGTGTGAAAATTTTGGCCACTACAAGAATGAATGCTACACAAAGTTACCAAAAGAAAAAGAAGAAAAGTCAAACTTTATGGAGAAAAAGGAGGAAGAGACACTTTTGATGGCTTTTCATGCACTGACAGAGAATGATCAGGAGACATGGTATGTGAACACGGGTTGCAACAATCACATGAGTGGATATAAGTCTTCCTTTATTAATTTGGATGAAAGCTTTCACACGGTGGTAAGTTTTGGTGACAAATCAACAGTGAAAGTGATGGGTAAGGGAGATATTAAATCAGAACTAAAAAATGACTTTACTGAAACTATTTCAAATGTTTTTTATATTCCTGATTTGAAGACAAATTTGCTGAGTGCTGGTCAATTGCAAGATAAAGGTTACAAGATTACAATCTATAAAGGAGAGTGTGAAGTGTACGATCTAAAAAGAGGCTCCATTGCTGTTGTAAAAATGTCTTCCAACAGATTGTTTCCTTTAAAAATCAAGAATGTGGAGGCTTGCCTGCTTGCCAAATAAGATAACCCGTGGAGATGGCACTACAGATATGACCATTTGAACTTTAATGGCTTAAGAACATTTCACCAGAAAGAGATGGTCACTGGCTTACCTGAGATAACTCCTCCATCGGTGTGTGAAGAATGCATCATTGGGAAGCATTAAAGAGACTTTTTTCCAAGTTGCAAGGCAGCAATGTAACATCCCACATCGCCCAGGGGAGTGGATCTTGTAAGCCTTATATGTACATTCCTACCTTTATTTAGCACGAGGCCTTTTGGGAGCTCACTGGCTTCGGGTTCCATCGGAACTCCGAAGTTAAGCTAGTTCGCGCGAGAGCAATCCCAGGATGGGTGACCCACTGGGAAGTTCTCGTGTGAGTTCCCAGAAAAAAAACCATGAGGGCATGGTCGGGGCCCAAAGCGGACAATATCGTGTTACGGTGGAGTCAAGCCCGGGTTGTGGTGGCGGCCCGGCTCGGGATGTGACAATTTGGTATTAGAGCCAATCCCTGACCAAAAGTGCTGACGAGGACGTCGGGCCCCTCAGGGGAATGGATTGTAACATCCCACATTGCCCAGGGGAGTAGATCATGTAAACCTTATATGTACATTCCCACCTCCATTTAGCATGAGGCCTTTTGGGAGCTCACTGGCTTCGGGTTCCATCGGAACTTCGAAGTTAAGCGAGTTCACGCGAGAGCAATCCCAAGATGGATGACCTACTGGGAAGCTCTTGTGTGAGTTCCCAAAAACAAAACCGTGAGGGCATGTCAGGGCCCAAAGCAGACAATATCGTGCTACGGTAGAGTCTAGCCCGGGATATGGTGACAACCCGAGTCGGGATATGACAAGCAAGGGCTCAATCAATCCTAGAGATGGTTCACTCTGATTTATGTGGACCAATAAATCCCATCTCAAATGGTAACAAGAAATATTTCATCTCCTTTACTGATGATTTTAGTAGGAAGACATAGGTCTATTTCTTGCAGGAAAAATAAGAAGCATTTGAAGCATTCAAAAACTTCAAAGCTCTAGTTGAAAATGAATCAGACAAGAAGATTAAAACAATAAGAACTGACCGTGGGGGAGAGTACTGTTCGAAGGAGTTTGATGCATTTTGCAAAGAGAAATGCATCAAGAGACAACTGACCACTACACCACAACAAAATGGTGTAAGTGAGAGGAAGAATCGCACCATGCTCAACATGGTTCGAAGTCTACTAATCAAAGGAAGCATTCCCAATAAATTTTGAACTGAAGCTGTCTATGGTTAGTTCATATATTAAATAGAAGTCCCACATTTTTTGTTAAGAATATGACTTCTCAAGAAGCTTGGAGTGGATTGAAGCATGCGGCTGATCACTTTAGGGTGTTTGGGTGCATAGCATATGCACACATCCCTGATGAGAAAAGAAAGAAGTTGGATGACAAAAGTGAAAATTGTGTTTTCCTTGGTGTAAGTGAAGTCTCAAAAGCTTACAAATTGTATAATTCAATGGCAAAGAACATAGTGGTAAGCATGGATGTAATATTTGATGAAGACAGCATGTGGAATTGGTCTGAGAATAGATCGGTTCAACAACAAATTCCAGTCGATGATGATTTAGACAGGGAAGATGTTGCAGCTCCTGAAACTCAAGCCCAGCAACCATCTCAACCTGAAGTTCAGTCACCTCAACAATCTGAAGAAATGGGATACAATCTGAGAAATGAGAACTCAAGGAAGAGGCCAGCATGAATGATGGATTACGATGTAAGTTATTCAAGTTCTGATGATGAAAATGCTCACTTTGCATTATTTGTAGACAGTGATCCATTCATGTATAATAAGGCTGTTAAAGAGGAGAAATTGAGGGAAGCAATGGACAATGAAATCAAGTCCATTGCGAAGAATCAAACTTGGGAGTTAACTGATCTTCCAAAGGGAAAACCATTGGTGTTAAATGGGTGTTTAGAATAAAGTTGAACGAAAGAGGTGAAGTTGACAAGCACAAAGCTCGTTTGGTAGCTAAGGGCTAGAAGCAGAGGCATGGCATCGATTACAAATAGGTGTTTGCCCCAGTTGCAAGGCATGACACGATCAGGTTGGTGATCTCTCTTGCAGCCTAAAATTCCTGGTCAATTTTCAGTTAGACGTGAAGTCAGCATTCTTGCATGGTAACCTGCAAAATGAGGTGTACATTGATCAACCACTTGGTTATGAGAGAAAAGGAGAAGAGGAGAAGGTGTTCAAACCGAAGAAAACACTCTATGGATTAAAACAAGCACCTTAAGCTTGGTACAGTCGCATAGATGCTTACTTTGCTAAGCTTGGATTTCACAAATGTCACTTCAAGCACACTCTTTATGTCAAGACTAAGGAAGGAGGTAAACTACTCAGTGTGCTTGTATGTTGATGATTTGATATTCACTGGAAACGATACTAAAATGTTTGATGAATTTAAGAAGTCTATGATGAAGGAGTTTGAAATGACTGGTCTAGGATTAATGCACTATTTTCTTGGATTGGAAGTCATTCAAACTACTGCTGGTAATTTCATCTACCAGAAAAAGTATGCGCATGACATTCTTAAAAGGTTTCAGATGGATGTTTGCAAGCCATTTGAAACTCCAGTTGAACTCAGCTTAAAGTTATGCAAAGACAAAGGTGGGAAAGAGGTTGACAATACTTTCTACAAACAAATCATTGGCAGTCTCATGTGTAGAGATGGGAAGATTGAACTGGAATATTGCAAGAGTGGGGAGCAGGTTGCAGACATCTTAACTAAGCCTTTGAAGCAGCCTGCAATCAAGAAGCTAAGGAGCATGTTGGGAGTTTGTTCACTTCGAAGCATTGATCAGGAAGATGATTATGTGATGGTGGAGAAACCCTAAACTGTTTTTCGTAAAAATCAGTTTAAGGGAGGGTGTTGAAAGTTACCTAGTTATGTTTAATTAGTTTTAATTAAATAAAGCTTACATGGCAACGTAGAGTCCAAGTCAAACTGGAGTCCTAGATTGTAGGAGTTGTAGTTAAGTCTGTTCACTGTGTTCAAATTTGCTTCCGTTGCTTAAGGTAGTTGAACTCCACAAAATCTGCGCGCATGTTGTGCTAGTGGTTATCGTGGAGATTGTTATTTTTCTATTTAAGGTGTAAGCTTTGTTTTTAGTTAATGACAAAAGAAAACTGCAATATTCAAGCACTATGAAATACATTTGTTCAAGCATCCCTTTACGTTTAAGTTAATTTCAGTTTTAACAACCGGTACCGCCGTGGTAGAACTTGTGGGGCATACCCTTGTGGACGGCGCCGTTAACCTTGATGTTGACAAGGTGGCCGATCTTGTAGGTCTTGAGGTAGGTCGAGAGCGGGATGTAACCCTTCTTCCCGAAGGCCATTAAGAACAGATCATGAGTCCGGGAACGGAGTGTTCATGTATAAGTGTATTTGCAAAATTAGATTAATGGTTGTTAGTTGGTTTTCATCTCAGATTCACTTGTAATGAGTAAGGATGGGCAATGGTTATGGCGGGTAGGTAACCGCGGTTATTTACCCATAACCGTTTACATTCATACCCGCATAACCGTTTACCCGTTGGATAATTGCCTAAACGGTTATACTCATACCCATAACCATTTATAAAAGGTTAACCATACCCATAACCGCATACTCATTTAACCATAACTGTTTAATACCCGTTTGCCATTTTTAACCCGTTTATCTTTTTTTTACCATTATCCCTTTTTCACCCGTCTACATATTTTCTAATAACTTGAAAATTAAAAAAAAATTGTCATAATTTTTTTTTTTGACAATTAAACACCGTTATAAGTACATTTATCATACATTTTCGTATTTTAATTTTTTAAGTCCTTATACCATTCCAATAATTGAAATAATAGTTTAGGGTCGATATTTTTAACTAGGGATGGTTCGATATGGGATCCTAAACCGAAAATGAGATCCCAAATCCCAAATAGAAAAATTTCAAGATGAGAATTTGAAGACCAATCCCGAATCAAAATTTCAGTATTCCCAATTTTCGGGATTCACGAAATGTTTTCGGTATTTCGAAATGGATTGGGATTCCTGAAATTTTTTCACAATTCAATTAAAAATAGCTTGCACTTGCAAGTTGCAACCTTGCTTAATTGCTTGTTCCAAATCTGCACAGTGCACACCAATTGTTGACTTCAATTTGGTATTATAATTAGCAATAATGAGCTCCATTATATTATAATTAGTTATATAAACCATGCACTGTAGTCAATAGCATTGATCTAAGTTTTATCCAATAGAGAATATGATTTGTGTTAATTTTACATATATAAAATAAATGGGTAAACGGTTACCCGTTTAAACGCGGTTAATACCCATAACCATTCATTTAAATTTTACGGGTAAATGGTTATTCCTATAACCGTTTATTTATCTAAACAGTTACCCATGACCGTAATCCTGAAATTAAAAGGCCGGGTAACCATGGTTACCCATAACCGCGGGTATTTTGCCCATCCTTAATAATGAGTAATAGATCTTGCCAATTGTAATCATCTCATAGAAAGATTACTTGGATGGTTAGATTTTATGCTGATGTATAAGAGAGACTGCTCTCTCCCACTATGTTGCAACGGTAATATTCCCCACATGTAGTGTCTGAGCTAGGGATGGGCAATCGTTATGGTGGACGGGTAACCGCAGTTATTTACCCATAACTGTTTAATCTCTTACCCGCATAACTGTTTACCCATTGGGTAATTGCATAAAGGGTTATACCCATACCCATAACCGTTTATAAACGGTTAACCATACCGATAACCGCGTACTCACTTAACCATAACCACGTATACCCCTTTACCCGTTTTTTACCCATTTATCATTTTTTACCCGTTTACATATTTTTATAACAACTTGAAAATTAAAAAAGAAATTCGTCATAATTTTCTTTTTTTGACCATTAAACACTGCCATATTTGACAACAAATCGATGAGATTTTTCTCAGTAACCATGTTCCTGAACATCAAACATTAATTTATAACCGCAATTAAAATTTAAAAATTAATTAACGGCACCATCCATACACGTGATCATGGAACATTGATTTATAACCGCAATTAGCAAGACGAAGAAAACACTAATCAGAAACCACTAAACTTGAGATTGTCACTCTGAAATTAATAGACCAAGAGACCTTGCATCCCTTCCAAGTTCCAACCACCATATGTTCAGCATGCAATGCATGATAAATAAACATGAACTCAAAATTAGTAAGATCTTTCCGACCTAAATATTTATTAATTTAGGGTTTTAGTTTTTTTTTTTT
>JADOBS010302762.1:0-15203 GCA_015708375.1 Cydonia oblonga | reverse complement strand
GGCCACTCGTTCATTTTTTTTTTTTTTTTTTTTTTTTTTTTTTTTTTCTTCTGGGAACTCACACAAGAACTTCCCAGTGGGCCACCCATCTTGGGATTGCTCACGCCTAAACTCGCTTAACTTCGGAGTTCCGATGGAATCCGAAGCCAGTGAGTTCCCAAAAGACCTCGTGCTATATGGAGTTGGCATGCACGTATAAGGCACATCACCCCCTCTCCGTTGGTCGATGTGGGATGTTACAATCCACCCCCCTAGGGGCCTGACGTCCTCGTCGGCACACTCGCACCACATGGCAGAGTGGCTCTGATACCATTATGTCACATCCTAGTCTCAACTATGCCGTGGCACGATATTGTTCGCTTTAGCCCTCGACCACACCCTTACAATTTTGTTTCTAGGAACTCACACAAGAATTTCCCAGTAGGTCATCCATCATGGGATTGCTCTCGCTCAAACTCGCTTAACTTCGGAGTTCCGATGGAATCCAAAGCCAATGAGTTCCCAAAAAGCCTCGTGTTATATGGAGGTGGGCATCTACATAAAAGGCACATCACCCCCTCTCCATTGGTCGATCTGGGATGTTACAATCCACCCTCCTTAAGGGCCCGACGTCCTTGTCGGCACACTCGCACCACACAGTAGAGTGGCTTTGATACCATTCTGTCACATCCCAGTCTCGACTCCGCCGTAGCATGATATTGTCCTCTTTGGGCCTCAGCCACGCTCTCATGGTTTTGTTTCTAGGAGCTCACACTAGAACTTCCTAGTTGGTCACCCATCTTGGGATTGCTCTCGCCCAAAGTCGCTTAACTTCGGAGTTCCGATGGAATCCGAAGCTAGTGAGTTCCCAAAAGGCCTCGTGTTATAGGGAAGGGAGTATGTACATATAAGGCACATCACCCTATTTCCGTTAGTCGATGTGGGATCTTACAATCCATCCCACTTAAGGGGAACCTGATGTCCTCGTCGGCACACTTGCATCACACGGCAGAGTGGCTCTGATACCATTCTGTCACATCCTAGTCTTGACTCCGCTGTAACACGATATTGTCCGCTTTGGGCCCTGACCACGTCCTCATGGTTTTGTTTGTGGGCACTCACGCAAGATCTTCCCAGTGGGTCACCCATCCTAGGATTGCTCCCACTGGCTTCGGATTCCATCGGAACTTTGAGGTTAAGCGAGTTTGGGCGAGAGCAATCCCAGGATGGGTGACCCACTGGTAAGTTGCTCGTGAGTTCCCATAAAAAAAAAGCGTGAGGGAATGGTAAGGCCAAAGTGGACAATATTGTGTTACGGTGGAGTCTGATGTGGTAGAAACTAACACACAAATGAAACCCTTTTTAAATAGTTGTAGTATGAGTAAGTAGGGATCATTCTAGGTCAGGGGTTAGGAGGATGCTGATCTATACTAATTAGACGTAAAAACAGCAAAATAGATTCAAATAACTCAAAACAAGCTAAACTGACTCAAATCAACACAAAACAAACAAATTGACTCAAAACAGGAACTAAAGGGTGATTTGGATGAATTCTAGACTCAACTTGACTCAAAATACTAATGGGGAACAAATTTGAATGAAAATTAAAGTGAAACAAGTAACTTGACACGAAATACTAAAGGGGGGGGATGTGTTTTTACGAAAGTAAACTTAAAGAAACAAGTTGCAGAAACTAAATAAAGGTTGGCACGAATTTGGGGTAGTTTAAGGGGTGAAAGGCTAGCTAGAGGGTTCTTCTCCACACATGAAACATATGGATACATTTGATTTCCAGTTATTCTTCCTATAAACCATGAATGACAATGCCCCAAGTTAACCGTGAACTGCACAAATTAACCATAAGATTTTCCTAAATTCATTGAATTGGACTCAGTGACGCAACCAAATTATTCTTATCAAGTTCCCTACATGAACTGCATAATAGAGATACATATCAAAGATCATTAAGTTCTGTGAAAATCATAAGCATTAACATGACATTTGTAACTATGAACTGCATGATACTTCTGCCAAGAATTTACTTAACGCGATTGTGACTAGCAACCTCCACTACTGGTAAATATAAATTCATAACTATTAGGTGAAACTCCCTTATATTTTAGTATTAAATTCATGCATGCATACTAAGTAGGCCTCCTTAATAAACACACAAGAATAAGTTATTAATCAAACAGTTAAGTGAATTGTATTCACAATTTATGAAATAATAACTGGATGTAATCAATTTATATAAAACATATGTTCATGGCTTTGAATTCACCTCTAGCTAAATGGAAATTAGTTCCTCATATCTATCACAACTGAAAACCAAATTAAAACAAACATTGAACTAAAACTAAAGATAGAATACACCTAGAAACGCTCTAGCACTCGAAAGACTTTGGATGGCAGGCACGGCTCAAAGTTGCAGCACTATGTGTTTGTTTCTCTGAATTTCTCTCCCTCCCCCCTTGTGCGACAATATGTGTGGGTATTTATAGGGGAATGAATGACACAAGTTTGTAGAGGAGAAGGATAGGCATAGCACAACCCACTCCATGAAGGAAAATGACTAGGGTGGCAGATTCCTAGGAGAAAAGGGATAGGGTGGTGCGGCACAGATTTAGGGCTTCTAGAACAAGATATTAGGTGATTTAATATAAAAATGAGTCCCCCTTGCAGTTGGAAATAAGGTAGGATAAGATTAGGATAGGATAAGATAATATAAGGTTAGTTTGGATAATGTTTGGATAAGGTTTTGGATAATATTCCTTCCCTTTAGCTGATTCCTTATCTTCTATGTCTTGAATTAATTTCTCCAGATTTTTAGCACATTCCTAGCCTCATTTGAACTTCAAAAATGTCCATCCACCTTGCTCCATTCCTATGCTATCCATTCCAAGCCAAAAACTGCTCTAAACTGCTCTAAATTGTCTTTTCTTGCCACTTTTGCCATTTGGACCTACAAACACACAAAAATAGCTTAAATCACTATAATAAATAGAAACTAACTAACTAAATGCAAAGAAATAAGCTAATAAAGTAACATAAATATGCTCCTATCAGAGTCGAGACTGGAATGTGACAGAATGGTATCAGAGCCACTCTACCGTGTGGTGCAAATGTGCCAACGAGGATGTATGGCCCCTAAGAGGGGTGGATTGTAACATCCCACATTGACCAACGGAGAGGGGGTGATGTGCCTTATATGTACATGCCCACCCCCATCGAAACTCTGAAGTTAAGCGAGTTCGGGCGAAAGCAATCCTATGATGGGTGGCTCACTGGGAAGTTCTAGTGTGAGTTCCTAGAAACAAAACCGTGAGGGCATGGTCGGAGCCCAAAGAGGACAATATCATGCTACGGCGAATTCGATGATGCATGATCCTATAATGCCAGAGTTAAGTCTTGTCTTCTATACTCTGATTTATAGAAACAACTGCTCCCTCGACTATAGTGGTCCCAATTAACTTATACAGCTTATTGGGTTGTATGTCACCCTGTATTACCACTAGCAACCCTTTGGTTACCCTGAGTTTTCCTTTTTTTAGACTTGGACCCATAACAGCCCTCATCTAAAGTACCCAAGGAAATCAAATTCTTTCTTAGTCTAGGGACATATATACTGTTTCCCAAAAATCGTATCATCCCATCGAACATTCTGATTCAAATAGTGCCAATTCCTCTTACAGGACATGAAGAATCGTTCCTCATTAAGACTTCCTCGCTACTGACTTCTTTGTAAGTATCGAACCATTCTCTTACTGCACATATGAAAAGTGCATCCGGTATCCAAAATCCAATTTGCGAAAGCCTTAGAGCTTGATGTTACTGAAAAAAACTTCGCATCACTCTCATTCTCAGTGACTGAACTAGCTGAGCCTGAGCTTCCTTCCATCTTAGCTTTCTTCTCTTTCCAAATCTTGCAGTTCCTTTTCCAAAGATCGGCTGAACCACATTCGAATCAACCTTCCTTTTTTTCCTTTTTCTTCTTGGATTTTGACCTACCTCTGTTGCCGATTTTCTCTTCCTTTGTCTTTTCCCGCCCCTCTCCTTGCCTTTGACATAAAGGCCTTTGAGAGATTTTAGTTATATCATCCAGTTTAGCATATGACTGAAGAGCTTGAATTATGTCTTCAAGCTTCAAGGACCTTTTTTCAACCATTAGAGTTGTTCGAAACTGTTTAAAAGACGAAGGTAGAGACCTTAACAAGATGATAGCCATATCATCTTTGTAAGTTTCTTCGACCTTCTGAAGATTAGCTATGCAATTATGGAATCTGCATACGTGATCTTCAATATCACCTCATTCTTTTAGTCAAAGCCCAAATAGTTCATCCCTTAGAAAAAGTTTATTGGACACAGTTTTGCCCATACAAACATTCTCCAACTTTTCCCATGCTTGGGCAGTCATCTTTTCGGTGATGTGTGACAAAACTAATCTTGTGAGATGGATCTTGATTGAACACTTGGCCTTCTTCCTTAGTCCATGTTGCTTCTATCATGTTTGCCGGCTTCTCACCATTGAGTGTATCATCTAAATCCTCCTGTATTAGTACGTTCTTCATCATCCTTTACTAGTTTGTGAAGTCATCCTTGCCGTCAAAGGGCTTTAACGAAGGTCCTAGATCTGCATTCATCTTCCATTTTGATATCGTAGAACACTTTGAACCTAGCTCTTGATACCAATTGTTGAAAAAATGCCCACTAGACCTTGTTATTTACTGTAACCAATGGCAATAGATTAAAACTTAGCAAAATAGAGAAAACTAGAAAACACGCAAGACTTATACTTGTTCTGCAAAACTTTTGCCTACGTCCAATTGTGATTTCTCTAGGTAGAGAAATCACTGCTCCTTTGATTAATAATAGAGATTACAGAACTTTTGCAAACCCTAGAACTAATCTCTCTCACTTGTCTCGGCTGTCACAATTTTTCTCTCTGAAATTTAAGCCTTGCCGCACCCTATATATAGGCATAGGATGCAGTTTACATGTCCTCTACAGATTATAATTCCTATTCTAAGTGGAATATGAAATTAGACTTCCTTTCCAATTCCAAATAGACTTCTAGGATTTCTAATCAAAATTGAATAAGGGAATTAAGATTCTTTCCTAGCCCTATTAGGAGAAGAATCGGTGCACCTTTTTTTTTCCCTAAAACAATCCTAAACAGAGAAGGACACTAATTGACGAGCTAAAACCTAACAAAGCTCAGCACTAAAACCTGGAGGGGCGAAAAACAAGGGTGAGTGGGCCTAAAAATAAAGTTTTATAAACACCTTTTTGAAAACATATTAACCCCTTGCCGTAAAACAAGTATAGTTTCTAAAATATACATACCACATATAGTATAAAAATACATACCAGAGCGACCAGTATCTCAAGGATGCAATACGTCACAAACTTCGTTAATAAGTACCTGACATCTGTTATCACCTATTCTCGCATAAATAAACATATTTATCGAGTGCGCTTCGACACATGTTGACATTTATGCATGGAAATTCTGACATGAACATGACTGGGTATAACAATGATATACGCTTTAGTACTACAATTACGTGAAGACTGGTGTTATGCACAACACGTATGAATCCTAATTGCCTATAACAATCTAGGACAGGACTGGCACTACAATGGATCCAAAGTGAGCGTACGATGCGATGTGCACATACACGTGAAAGGTTGGCCCTATTCCGAATGAGTACTAACACTGGTGCAGCAAACGATGAGAAGATAACATAAATATAGTCATGCCACAGTGATTCGATAATTCTAGTCCACATAATGTTATTCATAGCCGTAAATTTAATTAAGGCATCCCGTAAGATTCATAGTGATTTCCTAATTCTCTACTTTACATCATTTTCTATAAATGTTAATTTAACTACGGTAATCATATAGAAAATTCATTATTAGGTGTATATATGGAAACTAAACAAATATATCTATATATCAAAGAAAAGATCCATTCATATAATGTCGTTGAGTCGAACCCGCCTCATAGTATCGAGAGCCCTTGTGATGCGTTTTGCCTAGAAATGAAACCATTTATGTAAATACGTAACGTACTAATGTATAAATGCGTTTTTGTACAAAGTACGGCTAATAAAGGAACTATTTTAAAACAGTCAAATTTCAGAAAACGGAGGGCTGATTCGGGTCCGGCACGTCGAGAAACTTAAGGAGGGACCTCGGGTTCCTCCACGCGCCGCCACAAAGTGGCTGCACTGGCAGCCACGCGTCGCACTTTCCACCCGTAGTGGCTGCGCACGGGCCTTGACGTGCCTTCCTCATGAAATCTATAGTTTTTACATATTGTAGGGCTAATTTACAACCAAATTTGATGATTTAAAAATAAATATGAAGATAGAAATGTAGGGAACAAAACCATACCAAAGTGGAGCCAAGTTATGGTCGATGATGGCTAGAAAAATAGACTAAAAGTGACCTGATGGCCACGTTGAACTTTCCAGAATTGTGGGAAAATTCTTCCCCAGGTCAAATTCATGCTAAGCTTCACCAAAATAGGTATTCAACGTCACCATCAGTTCCAACAACAAAAGGAAAGTGATTTATATAACCCCGAGGCTTGCCTTGATCAGAGATTCAAGGAGTTTTGCTGGAGAAGATGATGAACAATGGCAGTGGCCATTGACAGTGCAAGGTTCACAGCTGGGTTGAGTTAGTGGGACAAGATCTAAGTTTCTAGGCTAAAGAGCTCATAAATCATGTCGAGGTAACAAGGTTAGCAATGGTGATGATGCTGCCGGACAACCAGTAGATGCTTGCAGAGAAATGGGGAGTGAAAGATGAGAGAGTGACATTGAAGGCCTAACCTTGATATGATTCAACTTGTTGCAGATGTGGATGTCGGAGGTGAAGGCTGAAGTTCGCCTGAGTTGATGGAAGGTGGTGATGGCTACGAATTTTATGTTACAGAAGTGAGAGAAAGCAAAGTGGGAGACGGGGAGAGTTAAAGGGAGAGGATATGGTAGGGTGAGGTGGCAGCCAAAGAGTGAAGAAGTGAGGTAAGGGATATTTGAAAAAGATAAGAGGCTGTCCCGAGAGATAGGGAGACGCGAAAGTGGGGTGTGGGCCCCACTTGGCACACAGCTCAAAGTCACCAATGTAGATACCGAAAGGTATCTCCAGTAACGTGAATTTACCAAAGCGCCCATTACACTTCGTAGTTTGTAAAATCCTCATCGTAACTTCAAATTCAGTTACGCTTGCACCTATGCGTTCATATCATTGAATACTTGGAAAATACGATAAAATAATAGCCCAGCGATCTCACCTCTAGGGACATTTTCGTCAAATCATTCTTTTAAAATTTATAAAATCGTAAAATTAGGGATGGGCTGTCACAATCTACCTACCTTAAAAAATTTCATCTCTGCAATTTGAAATCATTTGTTATAGAAAAATAGTGAAAAGAAAACAGAAAAATAAATATGTAAAGAAGATATCAAGTTAGAACGGTTGCATAAAAGAGAATGCCATTCCGTTGCGATCAGATTGCAATGATTCCTCTTTCAAGCCTCAAAACTCATACTTTCCTTCTCCTTCAGTATAATACTATAATATAATACTTCTTATAAAAACATAAAGTCGAAAGTATTTATATATGTATAATAACATCCCGTCAAAATACATACATATAATAACGTAAAGTTAAAATAATTGTACTGAAATTAATATTGAATATAGAATATTTTTCACCTACGCACTCATTGCATCGCGTACTTTGAAAGTAAGTGTAGTATCCTTGGGTCAAGCCCAAACAATAAATAAATAACTAAAAATGCTAACGTAAAAGGACCTACTTGTCCATTTGCTTAATGAACCCAACTACTAAGTTATCAATATTATAGTCTGCAACCCAACTAATAAGCAAGCAAATAATTCCTAAGGGTGCAATATTACCATCCTGCCTCTCATTGGGAAATACACATAAATCGTCCGGTTAATGCCTCGATCGCGCACACGTACTACCCCATCGGGGACGTCGTCAACATTACATAATTTCCTATATCATAATCTCGATCATTTGAACACCTGATCGCAATACTCTTTTGTCAATCAAGTATTATCTGTATAATTCTCTATACACGTCTCAGGTGGTACCATACCCAAAACTAGAATAGTAACCATAGTTACAAGCTACTCTAATAGAGATAAGTATCTCTCATAACCTGTAAAATATAGAACAGACAAATGCAACGTATCCACGGAGGTCCAGATAGTTAGTTCAAACTGGCAGTTGGTCTGAGGGTGAAGTGTGGTATTGGACAACAACTTTCTACTTATGGCTTTCAAGAAGACTTCCCAAAACTTGGAAGTGAAACGCACATCACAATGATATACGGTAATGACATGCACACCATGTAGTCGAATAATGTAGTTCACAACGCCTTAGCAAGTAGATTCATAGTGAATTTTTCTCAAATTTATCGAAAAATTATGTCAAGAAGGCTAAAAGAACACTCAACAATCTGAGGGTCAAAACAAGTCTATCAAATCTTAGAGTACAAGATAACTAGAATGAATGCATAACATCACACTATAACGGTAGTTTCCAAAATATTCAATCACCAACGGTAATGATTCATTCAACAGAGTGCTTGTTGGGTGATTGAGGAATTAATGGTCACAACTAAAATTTAAATGTTCAAACGATTTGCCTAAACGGTCTGTCTGCTTCAAAATTATCATGAAGTGCAATAGGGTAGACATGTACTCAATGTTGACTAGAATGCCTTCCAACGCCAAGAGGTGAACATGGAATCACAATCACAGTAGATGCTGATCAAAACGCCAGAAAATCTAATAAAATGTGGTCACTCTGGACCAACGAAAAGTGAGTTGACTTATCAAGTCGATCGATAATCACAGAGACATCATCATAACCTCGACATGTATAAGATATCTCGTACCAAGAGTTTATGGTGATATTCCTTATTTGCATTTGGATACAGGAAGTGATTATAACCACTCGAATGATTTCTTAATGATTTGTAAATAATGTTATATCAATACTCATAAATTCCAACTAAATTAGGATAGGACAAGCTGAAAGTGTTCAAGGGTCGATATGTCTTTTGATGTGGTAATAGTAATTACGTTTGCACAACCGAGGTGATACACGATGGTGCAATCATAGGTGTTGATTTGGTTTTTCCATTGCCGTAATTGGAGCCTTAGCTCATTTCAAGTGAACAGGTTCTTGGAAAGTTTGTGTGGTTGGTAAAGATTTCGAACACGTTTCTCCACAGAGAAGTATCATTCGATTTTCAAGTAAAGATGGTAACTGTTGACTTTAAGTCATGAGTAAGGTGGTTCATTTCATATGGTTCCAACCATTAGGAAACATAAACGATGCCTCATCATGCTACATCTACGCAACCAAATCATCCAGAGAAAATGTCATCGTGGATTTTCAAATTATCAACATCGTAGAAAAATGTAAGAATAATGCTCGGGAAGAGACAACACTTAGGTTGTCAGAAATTTTATTCATATCCAACATCCCAAACTAAACTAACTTTCCTCGGTCGATAAATGAGGAAACACACTATGGCCACGAAATCGCTAACAAATTATCGATAAATCGACAAGACCAAAGATATCTCAAATTTCACAACACTTTATGAGAATTTCATCTTTCTTTCACTACAATCTTTTGGGAAAAAGAAAAGAATATCGTCTACTGAGATCACGTCTCCCAAAAAGTACCAATTTAATCAAAATTAACAGTTAAGGAATTTCGTATAAAGCTAACTATAGGTGTTTAGAAAATTTTCTCTCGTTGCTAGAGTAGGTGAGAAGGTCATCGGTAAGACCACTACGAATTCGACAAGTTACGGAATAAAACTCAAGTTCCAAAAGTTGGTCGGGAAGACCATCAATTCAAAGTATAGGTTAACAGTTTTGATCGTCACCCAGTTGAGTTGCTAAAATCTAGGTAGATCCTAAGGTTAAGTGTTTCGCCTTTGCGAATAGGTTTGAGGTTCCCTAGATAAGGTGTTTGGTTATTGGTTGGGAAATTTCCTAATTGGTAAACTTTTGTAACTAAGTTTTCTCAATGACGTCGGAGTTGTTCAAGAAGATGCAAGGAAGATTGATGTACTACTAGAAAGTGGATCGATGGGGTATTCTACTTCTCGTTTCAGTGGTAACGAAGGTAAAATTTGAAGACATGATGCCATCAGATATAGGTCCTCGAAACGTACCATACTACTTCATTTCATTTTGCCACATACCAAGGCCTTCACAACTTTCGCGATACTCAAATCGTTCCTACAGCAGGAATTGACTCGTGCTCCAATTCTAATGCCTGTCTATGTATGTGACCTCAGGGATGGCTGATCGAGAATGTTCGGGTTACCTAAATAGTTAATATGGTTAACATAACTATGAGTTTTCTATCCTCCTAAAAGGTTTGCTCCTAAGTTTCTATGATTTAAATTTCTTCAGCTTAGGTAGTCACTGTTAATCAATATATCAAACATGCCGCTAATTAACGCATATATGATATTTTGATATTGTTCGTTACCCTAAAACTATGAACTGGTCGTTCCCATAAAGGTATCACTCCCAGATACTAGCATGTGTCCTGTATAAAAAATTATACCGCTTGAATACTGGTTGACAGTTCCTGGATATAGGACAATACCGTCAATTAGTAGTGCCACAATAGACTGATTATAGATTAGAGCCTGCTCAAGTGGATAGTTTTGGATGACAGACACTGGTCCTGTGAGGTGGTTCTGTTGATTCTAGGAAAAATACTTGCTACACAGGGATTTCTACTAACTGTAGGTATAACAACTTATACTCACAAGTCTATACTCATTGAAATGACGAGCACAACATCGAAAGGAAATCTGGGAACTAATGCTGGTTAGAATGCCTGAAGGTCGGAAAAAGGAATTTTCTAATAATTTACTTTAGAACAGAATTAAACAAAAGTCAATATTCCTCATGAAGATCTAGAATGATCACTACTGTGTTTGAAAAGATTAGTGATATCGGTGCCCCATATGTTTTTTCATTGAGTGCTACCACTTTAGCACCAGGTTGTCGCTCAAGACATTTCTGGAATCTTGACGAAGTAAACTTCGTAGGAATTATAATCAATGGTATACTAACAGATGCTACCAAGGAATCAAAACTATTTGTGGTTTCTTATCTCGAAAAGGTTGGTAGAATGACTAGATGGTAATGGGATTGATTGGTAAATCTCTGGTGGCACACAATTATCGACACAATAGCCTTGCTTCAGGGCCACAAACTCGTCTCTGAATCGGGATTTTCCTTGGTAGGAAGGTTCTTTGTTTAAAGTCTAGAGGCGGTTGCCAACATGTTCATCTAGAAGGTCAAGAAATCATCCACGTAACGCATAACTTAGAAAAAGTTAATACACTTTTCGTGCTCGACGAGGGGGCAAGATTCCAAAATTAGGCTCAAGAACCAAAAATGCTTACATCATGCATGTGATGAACACAACGCTGGCTAAATTTATGCATTGATACCAAACTGACACACCCCGACTCGGATTGTCCACTATTCCGAACTGAGCTGTGTTGGCCATCACCCAAATTGTGACGAAGCCATAAGTTTAGTGATGTGGAAAATGTGAATAAATTTAAACCTAAAAGGTGCCTAAATATAAGAGTGCGCTTGTGAGCCAGAATGAACCCATTTGACATGTGATGTCAGAGCATAAGTAAAGTATAGTAAAGGTAGGATGCAAATTATACCGTAGAAGATAATCACCAATATCAAAGTTGGCCAAGAATCCTTGTCGACACGAAAGCTCATCACTAAAACCTGGATGGGCGAAAAACAAGGATGAGTGGGCCTAAAAATAAAGTTTTATAAAAACCTTTCTGAAAAGATAATAACCCCTTGCCGTAAAACAAGTATAGTTTCCAAAATATGCATACTACGTATAGTATAAAAATACTTATCAGAACCAGTAGTATCTCAAGAATTCAATAGGTCAGAAACTTTCGTAAATAAATACATGATGTCCGTAATCACCTTGCATAAATAAACATATCATATTGAGTGCTCATCAACATATGCTGACACACAAGTTCATGTAGGGATATTCTAACATGAACGAAATTGGGTGTAACAATGATATACGCTCTGGTACTACAATCACGTGAAGACTGGCGCTATGCACAACACATACGAGTCCTAATTGCCTATAGCAATCTAGGATAAGATTGGCACATATAATGGATCCAAAGTAAGCGTACAATGCGATGCGCACATACACGTGAAAGACTGGCCCTGGCCTCGCCGAGTACTAACACCGGTGTAGCAAATGATGAGCAGATAACATAAATATAGTCATGCCATAGTGATTTGATAGTTCTAGATCACATAAAGTTATTCATAGTCGTAAATTTAAATAAGGCATCTCGTAAGATTCATAGTGATTTCCTCATTCTCAACTTTACGTCATTTTCCATAAATGTTAATTTAACTACGGTAATCATATAGAAAATTCATTATTAGGTGTATACATGGAAACTAAACAAATATATGAATTCATTATTAGGTGTATACATGGAAACTAAACAAATATATGTATATATCAAAGAAAAGACCCACTCACATAATGTTGTCGAGTTGAACCCGGCTCGTAGTATCTAGAGTCCTTGCAATGCGTTTCGCCTAGAAACGAAACTATTTATGTAAATACGTAACGTACTAATGTATAAACGCATTTTTGTACAAGTACGACTAATAAAGGAACTACTTTAATACGGTCAAATTTCAGAAAACGGAGGGCAGATTCGGGTCCGACACGTCGAGAAACCTAAGGAGGGACCTTGGGTTCCTCCACACGCTGCCGTACGCGCTACCATGTGCTGCCATAAGGTGGCTGCACTGGCAGCCATGCGCTGCACGAGCCACCAGCAGTGGTTGCCCATGTGCCTTCACCCGCCTTGCTCACGAAATCTGCAAATTTTACAGATTGCATGGCTGATTTCCAGAGCTCATTTCAAGCTCGATTTTCAACCAAATTTGATGGTTTAAAAACAAATGTGAAGCTAGAAATATAGGGAACAAAACCATACCAAAATTCGATGATTTAAAGACAAAATTCTTCCCGGGGTCAAATTCGTGCTAAGTTTCACCAAAACAAGTATTCAAGGTCACCATTAGTACCAACAACAAAAGGAAAGTGATTTATAGAGCCCCAAGGCTTACCTTGGTCAGAGATTCAAGGAGTTTCACCGGAGAAGACGATGAAAAGTGGCAATGGCCACTGACAATGCAAGGTTCAAGGCTGGGTTGAGTTAGTAGGCTAGGATCCAAGTTTCTGGGCTGAAGAGCTCGTAAATCATGACGGGGAAACAAGGTTAATAGCGGTAATAATGTTGTCGGACCACCCAGTCGGTGTTTGCAGAGAAATGGGGAGTCGGAGATGAGAGAGTGAGGTTGAAGGCCTAAGCTTGATGTGATTCAACTTGTTACAAATATGGATGTCGGGGGTGAAGGCTGGAGTTCGCTTGAGTTGATGGTAGGTGGTGATGGCTATCGGCTCTGTGTTATAGAAGTGAGATAGAATTGAGGGAGAGAGTGTGGTAGGGTGAGGTGGCAGCCAAAGAATGGGGAAGTAAGGTAAGGGAGATTTGAAAAAGATAAAAGGCTGTCCCGAGAGATAGGGTGACACGAGAGTTGGGAAAAAGAGCAGGGTGTGGGCCCAACATGGCACACAACCCAAGGTCACCAATGAAGATACAGAAAAATATCTCCAGTAATGTGAATTTACCAAAACTTCTATTACGCTCTGTAGTTTATAAAATCTTCGTCTTAACTTCAAATTCAGTTCTGCTTGCACCTATGTGTTCGTACCATTGAGTTTCGAAATTACGATAAAATAATAGCCCATACGTGTCACTAAATAATGGTCAACGAAAGTCACTGATCTCGCCTTTAAGGACATTTTTGTCAAATCATTCGTTTAAAATTTATAAAATCAAAAAATTAGGGACGGGTTGTCATAGAAAATATCAAAAAGATAAATTATACCTCCCACCATGTGCAAGAAAATTCAAATCAATAAAAAGTTATATGCATATATAACAAAAAATTAAAAAAAACATATTGCAAATGACACACCCCAACCCGAAAATTAGGGCGTGCTAGCCGTCACGTGAACGTGACGTAACCATAACTGCTAAGCGAAAGCGTTAAAGATAAGGAAATATGAGTAAATAAAAACCAAAATAGTAGCAGTACTAGCTAAAATGAGTACTAGTGCAAGTTTAAGTGTGAAATACACAACAGAGCCTGAAAAGTCTAGCTGCAGTCACGCAAGATAAGTACAAGATTACAACACCCAAAGGTTTAACCTACATAGGTGAAAACCTGTCAGAACCTCCGTCAATTCCTCGTGGTCCACCAACAAGCAATCTCACTTAAAACCTGGAGGGGCGCAAAACAGAAAGTGTGAGTGGACAAAAACAAAGCTTTTCAAAATCATTCATTTCTCAAAAGTTCTAACCCCTCGCCGTAAAACCTGTATACCTTCCCAGAAAATATATAATACATATACATATCTCAAAACCAAGCTCAGAAATAGTGATATGCAAAGTATGCCATGCCAAATATATCTCAATATAATCACATTAGTAATTCAGGTGAAATAAACTTATAAGAGATAATAACAACCTCAACATATCACATCATAGTATATCCTGCACACGAGTCGGAACCACCTCTAGTGGTCTGTACGACAAGCCTGGGTGTAAAATAAATATGCTCTAGTGCTACAATCACATGAAGATTGTGCAAAAGATTGCTGGTCACATACGAGTCGGAACCACATATAGTGGTCTATACGACAAGACTGTGCACCTAACTTGGATCCAAGGTTAGCATATGGTGCGGGAGGTGAACATCACATGAAAGACTGTGCCCTAAACATGGCGGGAGCACTAACACCGGGGTG
The DNA here is from genome assembly GCA_015708375.1 of Cydonia oblonga. NCBI lineage: Eukaryota > Viridiplantae > Streptophyta > Magnoliopsida > Rosales > Rosaceae > Cydonia > Cydonia oblonga. The sequence goes on along the minus strand of JADOBS010302762.1, from coordinate 241 downwards.
CAGGTTTATGAGCTCTCAACGCATTTCACATAATCATAAATCCACTTAACCAATCTATAACTCACCTGATACTTAGTTGTGCATCCACAACACCAATTACAATTATATGCAACTACGAATGCATGAGTAAAATAGATATATACTTTGCCTTGCATTTCATTTCACATAATCACTCAAATTCATTTTCTAGGAAAAACATCAATTATATAGGTATATATTGAAAACCAAAAGCCCACTCACT
>JADOBS010302761.1:0-15200 GCA_015708375.1 Cydonia oblonga | reverse complement strand
TTTTTTACTAGGATGTAAAACTTCACCAAAAATATAGTTGAAATCATAGAGAGCATACCTTTGACTTCTTGGTCTTGACAAAACCTTTTAGGTAAGGTGGTTTTACCACATTCTCCAGCAGCAGTCAGCACAAGCATGGCCACCCGAGTGTAACCGACGGCAGTTCAGGCAACAGAGGCTAACACTTAACCTTTTCAGGCTGATTATTTTTCATCACAAATTCTCTTGTATTCGAGAAACAAAAACCTTTTCAGGCTGATTATTTTTCATCACAAATTCTCTTGTATTCGAGAAACCAACGTTTCCCTCGCACCCCTCATACCCAGGAGTTTAAGCACATCAACACTCTTCGAAGAGATTTGTCCAGTTGATGAAGCTTTTTGGCGTACTTGTATTTTCTCCACAGGCCAACTTTGCTGCACTTCTGAACAATGTTTGCTCCCTCCTCCATCTGTATTGCAAAATTTTGCAGTCCCTCTTTCGTGTTATGCTTTTGCATGTCTTTGATGAGCGGTTGTAGAGAGTCCAGTGTGGATTGATGTCTCGGAGGGAGGTGTGGGAACCATTTTTCTCCTCCTCCGCTGATTTTACAGCATCAAACGGCATTTGAAATGGCGTTCTGAGAGCACCCATCCCGACCGAAGCCAGAGACATATTTAGCAAAACAAAGAGACTCAAAACTTGACTCAATTAGGTAATCTGTTCTTGGCTGAAGAAAGAAGAAGAGAAATTCGAATGGATATACGGAGAGAATATAAGCTGTTGGTCGGTTTCAGCTTAACGAACAAGCAAGGAATTTCACCCAAAAGAAAACGAACGAGCTGGGAAAGACATTTGACGCGTTATTAGGAGGCGACAAGAGACACGGAATTCTCTGATTTGGTATTGCACTGTTTTTAAAAAAATGTTTGTGCTGTAGCATAAATAGTTTAAAATAAAATAGTAAAAAAAATGTTGTACTTCAGAATAAATAGTTTAAAATCTTGTTAAAATAAGAGGTATGTTAGGGAGATAAAATTTATAAACTAAATGATATGTCATCAATCGGAATAAGCATGTTTACCAATGCTTAAGTTATAATTCAATCATCAATTTCGATGCCACTTAATTTGTAAAATTTTATTTATAAATTTAATCTTCTTAGCATTATGCTCAAAATAAAACAATAATGTTTTGGCCTATTTAACTCAAAGATGATAGAGAGGTGCGGCAAGAGAGAGAGAGAGTAGAGAAATAACCAATAGATTAATACATTGCACCAAAACTCATTGATTGGATAAATCAAAGGGTAGTTATTTTTTAACTCTTATTTTCTTTCCATTTACTTCTCCCTGCATACATTGCACCAATACCCATTGATTGGATAAATCAAAAGAGAATCATTGAAGAGTTGGATAATGAGGAGTGCAGACATGTTATTAAAGAAGCTTACAAAGAAAGCTTAAAGAGGAAGAAAACTTTTAACTGAAAATACTTGTGTTTCTCATTAAAAAAAAAAATAGTTATACACTTGGTATTTATAGTGTTAAGAGAACTATCATTTTACACATATACCCTCAGTAATACTAACAATTACATATTCAAGTTTAACAACTATACAAAGAAGAAAAGAACATTACACCTATATTTGATTACTCTTTACACCCCCTTGAGCTTAACTTGGGGCTGAAAAGAACTAAGGGGAAGCTTGGACTGCAAATACCGAAATCTGTGCTTTGTTAAAGCTTTAGTATGGATGTCTACAAGTTGATCTTGATTGCAGGCATATTGAACTTTGATCAAGTGAGCAAGGACAAGTTCTCTAATGTAATGGTAATCAATTTCCACGTACTTAGTACGAGCATTAAACATTGGATTTGATGCCAATGAAATGGCAGAGATGTTATCACACCATAAATTAGGAACTTTAAGAAGTGGCAGACTAATATCATTAAGAATTTTGCAAATCTAGGTAATTTCTACAACAATGTGAGCTAATGACCTATATTTAGCCTCTGTTGAACTACGAGCAACAATGGATTGCTTCTTGGCACTCCAACTAATCAAATTGGATCCCAGAAAAAAATGCAATAACCACTTGTAGGCCTTTTGTCAAATGGACAACTTGCCTAATCAGCATCTGAAAAGGCGAACAGATGAATATAACCCTTTTTGAACCATAAACCTTGCGTGAGAGAACCTTTAAGAAATCTTAAGATTCTTTTGGCTGCCTGCAAGTGAGATTCCCTTAGAGCATGCATAAATTGACAAACTTGATTAACTGCAAAGGATACATCAGGCTGAGTCCATGTCAAATATTGTAAAACACCAGCTATAGACCTATACTGTGGGATGTGAGAGAAGTGGTCCAGTGTGATCAAGTTTGATGCTGCTCAGAAGAGTTGTACAAGGTTTAACACCTTCCATTTTGGTTTTTTGAAGCAAATCCAGTAAATATTTACTCTGATGCAAAAATAAACCTTTAGAAGTTCTTTGAACTTCAAGACCAAAGAAGTAATGCAAAGAACCTAGGTCTTTGACTGGAAAGATTGAACTAAGTTTATGAATGAAGAGTTTGCAGACATCTAAATTTGGTCCAATCACTAGAATATCATCGACATAGATCAAAACAATAACTAACACATAAGCTTTAAGCACAAAGAGAGAAGCATCTGAGGTGGAGTGTTGAAAACCAAAAGATTGTAAAGTGTTGTAAAACTTGTCAAACCAAGCTCTAGGAGCTTGTTTGAGACCATAGAGAGACTTGTTGAGTTTACACACATGATTGGGAAAATTGGGGTCACGGAAACCTGGAGGTTGAGTCATAAAAACATAATCTTTGAGATCACCATGTATGAAGGCATTAGTAATATCAAGCTGATTAAAAAACTAGTCATTTTGAATAGCAAGAGACAAAAGAATCCTAATGGTGATAGGTTTAGCCACATGGCTAAAAGTCTCTTTGTAATCCAGGCCCTCTTGCTGATGAAAACCCTTAGCTACAAGCCGAGCTTTATATTGATCAATACTACCATTTTGATGTGTCTTGACCCTAAAAATCCACTTACAACCAACAACATTCTAAGTAGAAGTAGAAGGCATCAATGACCAAGTACCTGTGGACTGCAATGCATTGAATTCCTTTTGCATAACATGTCTCTAGTGTGCAAACTTGGATACTTGAAGATAAGTAGTGGGAACATGAGTAATAGAAGAGGACAATGGATACTTAGTTGCTGAGTAAGCCTTAGGTTTAAAGATTCATACTTTAGATCAAGTGACCATGGGGTGTATATTGGTAACAACTTGAGGAACTGTGGCACTTGATAAAGAAACAGGATCTTCATGTAGTGAAGATTTAACATTAAGATAAGTACTTGTAGTGGGAGTAGACACCTGAGAAACTGGGGTTGTAGATGGAGCATAGTGAGGAATGGTAAACTCAAGATTGATGGGAGAAAATATAGAAAAAGATGAAGACGTAGATGTTGCATTTGTAGTCTTGTGATATGTGAATTCTGATCCATTGAAAATGACATGCCTGGAAATATAAATGCGCTAAGTGAGAAGACCCAAGCATCGATACCCTTTATGTTGAACACTGTACCCCAAGAAAACACAATGTTTGCTCTTGCTATCCAATTTGGAAAAGGTGTAAGGTTTGAGCCATGGGAAGCAACTACATCCAAATATTTTCAATCTTTAATAATCTGGATGAATATGAAACAGAAGTTCCCAAGGAGATTGAGGAATACCAGAGATAGAAAGTTTGTTAATCAAATAGATAGCAGTTGAGAATGCTTCAACCCAAAACTGATGAGGTACCTGAGATTGAACTAACAAAGTCTTTTTAGTTTCAACTAAATGTTTGTGTTTAAACATAGCCATTTTGTTCAGGGGTATGGGGACAACTGAATTGTTGTAAGATACCATGTGACTTAAGATAAGATTGAAACTGATTGCCAGTGAATTCACCCCCTGAGTCAGATCAGACAACTTTGATTTTATTACCAAGAACATTTTCTACATAGCATTGAAAGTTTACAAAAGTGGAGTACACATCTGCCTTAGACTTCAACAGGAAAAACCAACAGTACCTAGTGAAATCATCAACGATAAGTAAGTAGTACTTATAACTACTCATCGACAACATAGGTAAGGGTCCCCATAAGTCACAGTGCAACAAATACAAATATTTTGATGAAAATGAACTAGTACTACCAAAGGGAAGTTTATGATTCTTGGCTAAAGCACAATCATTGCAGAAGAAATCCACTGCAGATTTTCCTTGAAGTACAAGTTGAGTAGTAGCTAGTACGCTTCTGAAAATGGCAGTCAAGTCTGCTATGCTACACCTTTACAGAGGCTTTATTATTTACTAATGTAATAAGAGAAGATATTGGAGAGTGACAAGATGTAGATGAGCTTTGAAGAGGAAAGAAACCATCCTTAACTGGTCCCCGCAAAAGCATCATCCTCGCAATACGATCATTGACATACGATCCATCAATATCAAGAGTCAATGAACATTTGTTATCTTTAATAAACTAATAAGCAGAATGAAAATTGTGTTGCATTTGAGGCACATGTAAGACATTATGCAACTGAAATGTAGAGTGTGAAGTATGCAACAAAGAAGAACCAATATGATCAATGGATAGACGTTTCCCATCACCAATGTACACTTTGTCTTCTTTATGATAAGGACTGGGAGATTAAATGTTGGAGATATCATTTATAATATGAGAAGTTGCTCCAGAGTCAATTAACCAGGATGGAGTAGTAGACTTCATTGAATGATTAACATACATTGTAGCCAACTTTGCTGAGGGTTCTTTACCAACAATCTCAGGATTCATACGATCATAATAATCGATAGCCTCATGACTAGTGGAACCATAGATTTGACATTCTATATGATAACCAGATGTATTGAAATTGCAAAAGCCATGAAAATTGCCACGGTGGTTGGAATGATTACATCGGGAATTGTAATTGGAACCATGATTGCCACGATTATTGTACGTATTGCCTCGATTGTTGTAGTTGTTGCCTCTATTACCACAATTGTGCTTCACAAAGTTCTGTGACTGAGGATACTGAGCTACAAAGACTTGTGTAGGAAGAAGAGGAGCATGAGAAGCCTGAGCATGAACAGAGATGGCTTGAAATGGTTATGTGGCAGTGGAGGAGGCAAGTTTCTTTCGCCGAGACATGGACAATTCTTTGGTGAGAAGAAAGTTGTGCAATTCATCAAGTGTTGTGGAAGAAAGACGAAGCATAATAAAATCGATAAACAACTCATATTCATCTGGCAAGCCAGGAAGTGTAGCAACAATCAAGTCACGATCGATAACAGAAGCTCCAGTTGTAGTCAAGGAATCAGAGATCTCTTTGATTTGATGTAGATATCCAGAAATTGATAAAGATCCTTTATGAAGAGATTGAAGGCGAGGTCTCAATTGATGAATATATGCATCAGAAACACCCCCAAATCGCTGCTCCAACTTGATCCACAGATCGCGAGATGATGAAACCCCAACCGCAAATGGAATAACTTCTCTAGAGAGCATATAAGTTAGCCAAATAATGAGGTTATGATCTTTCTCATACCAAATTTCGAAGGTCAGATTGAGTGAAAGATCTGGAAACAGATGAGAGGGACACGATTATTTGCCATCAATGACGCCAAGAAGTTTGTAGCGATGAAGAATCGGAGCGAACAACGCTCACCCTGGAAGATAATTGGAGCATTTTAACTTGATCGAAACCATACTGCTAATATTCTGAATCGTAAGAGAAGTATACAAATTTGAGAAGTTAGCGTTTGAGGAAGATGAAATTGGGGCTAGATTTGGCACCGACTCATGAGAGGATTCCGACGGAGAAGCCATTGATACACACAAGACAGCTTCGCAAGAACACAAATCGAAGAAACAGAGAGAAAATGGCGTCGAGAATCAAAGAGTGCAAGCGGGAATTGGACGGATCAAAGTCGCCGGGAGGCAAAGGGCGAGTGATACCATATAGAAAGCTTACAAAGAAAGCTTAGAGAGGAAGAAAACTCTTAACTGAAAATACTTGTATTTCTCATTAAAAAAATAATTAGTTATACACTTGGTATTTATAGTGTTAACATAACTAACACTTTACACATATGCCCTCATTAATACTAACAATTACATATTCAAGTATAACAACTATACAAAGAAGAAAAGAACATAACACCTATATTTGATTACTCTTTGGTTATTACAATAATGCCCATAATTACAATAATTCTACAATACTGCCATGTTATTTAAAATCACATAAAACATAAAATAAAAGCAAATTACAAAGGAAAAATAACATTAAACACAATCACGATGCATACATTGCACCAACACTCATTGATGGAAGGACCATGGCCTTAGGATGGAAGCTTGTTGAGCCAATTTAGGTTGATATCTTCTTTGATCACCTTTATGTGTATGTTTGTGAGAAATGGTAAGAAGGGTTGCCATAAAGTTTTCGTCTCCTCGTCGCATATCACTTCGTTCAACTGCTCATGATCCATAACAGAAGCAGGCAGCTCTTTCAGTCTTGAACACTGGCTCACGTTGATCTTTTCCATGCTGCACATTGCACCAATGTCCTCGGGCAACTCCTTTACGCTAAAGCAATCGGATATGTCGAGAAATTTCAAAACTTTAAGGTTCCTAATCGAGCCTGGCAACTCTAACTACTCTGCACATGACCTATGCCTCAACACTTCAAGATTGACTAGCTTTCCGATGTCTGCATGCAAGGCAGATAGCTTATGACAGTTGGTGATGCTAAGCTTCTTAAGGTGAACAAGGTCACAAAGCTTGTCAGGAAGTTGCACCAGATCATGGCAATAATCTATGTTCCAATTCCACTAGATTTGGCAGTGCATCTAAAATTTGGACGAAACCTTGGCCGATATCACACATGAAAAAAAGATATCTTTTGCAAGCTTTTCAACTGTTTAAGGACCTTGCTTATGGGAGGAATTGAAATATGTTCTAATCTAGTTCTCTTAAGATTTGATAGCGAACCAAGTAGTTCAAAATTATCTAGTTCAACAGGTAACAAACCGTCATTTTTTAGTATTAGAATCTTTAGTTTATCCATTTTCTCCACAAACTCAGGTAAGGCATAATTATTTCTTTGAAAATTCAGAACCAGAACCTCTGCTTCGGGTACGTGCATGTTTGGCCATTTTGATGAGAATGCTCAATCTGCAAACAATAAGCTTTAAGATGTTAGCGTGGGTTGAAATTAAATGTGTGGAAGTCCGATTGAAGTATTGAGTATGAATGAGCATGTGTGTGTGTGTGTGCACACAAGCGTGTCCCGAGCGCATATGTGTAAATGTCAACCACTTAGGAAGTTTGTCCCCACATATGTTTATAAATAGTCGTTCGCTATGTTCTATTGGGTCTTGACTCGCCTGATGGATCGCCAACTCTCTAAGCATATCGTGCTGGGTGACGAATTGTTCAGTGTAATTGCCATCCGCCTCCCTCTCATGCTTGGATGATCAATATTACTTTCTTTACTGATATGTTCAGCATACATATTGAAATAAAAAATTATGAGCAGCCTGCATACTTTGTGACAACAAGAGTAGCTAAACTTCGGGCGGTGAGCTCGTGAATGACAATGAATGTTGTATTGGATCATTTTGTAAGCCACTTATCTATCGAGTCGTTGGCAACCAAAGTGATCTGATAGTCCTAACATAATAAGGATTATAGAGTCTTATCCCTTGCAATTAACCTAGAGGAAATCTGATAGATTTTATTACGAAGATGTATAATCATGGTGGGACTTAAACACTAGAGAGATAGGTTCTATCTTCATAGCCAATGATAGGTCGGGTGTGATGAAAACCTTAACGATATAAATATCACAGTTAAGTCCCTGCTTCCATACGTTTATTCTCTCAATCACGCCAAACCTTATTCACGGTAGAGAGACATTTTGAAGTATTGGAACTAGAAGAGAACCAAGTTCTGGAATGGCTTCTTCTTCCTCGAGTAAGGTTCACGTACAACTGTTATTGCATGCATGCATATTATACTGGTCTGCTGCACAAAAACATTGTTTGCGTAATCATCTTCCCTTATTGTTTTTATCATTGAATGCATGCTTGAACATGCCTCTCATTTGTATATTCCTTATGTAATCCTTACATGTGGTGTCAGAGCTTTCCAATAAGGCTAGGGTTCGTATTAGACCATATGATCAAACTGACAGCACTTAGCTTGAATAATTTAATGCTTCCGCTGATAACAAATATACATAAACTATATTATGTATTGTATTTGCACTACTGAGGTTTGTTCAAATGTTTCAGGAAAGGATATCCTACAAGAAGGTCAGAGAATAACAAGAAGAAATCATGGATTTATGCGTTGTTATAACAATAAATCAAAATATATATAGTGTGAATTTTAAACAAAATTGTAATGACTAATTTGCTCAAAAGTGTTTAGATCATTATTCTGGTTTATTATTCAAAGAATTTGAAGGTGATTTGCTTGAATTTAGTGGATAATAATCTGCTCAAAAGTGTTTATTATTCAAGTCATTCAAATAAATCAATGTATAGTGATACATAAAATCGACAAGATTGCATTGTTCATCTGCATAAAAGTGTTGAAGACATGCAAATTGACCTTGTGTTTTATGAATTGGCTATGCAAACCTAATATAAACAGCATCTGTCCAAAGATTATACTGTGTTTATATGAAACTGTTGATGGAAAACATTATGTGAGAGTTTTCCTAGTTCTGTTAAGTATTCTAAATTCAAGAAATTTATTGATTAACTTGTGTGCATAATGATCATGAGGAAAGCCATGACTCAATCTGTCAAGGGAGGGATTCCAAAACTAGAGAATGCTAAGGAATTTTTTGCTGCAATAGGAGAGAAATTCAAAGAGTCAGGGAAAGCTGAAACTGGCACCTTTCTTACATAGCTTACCTCCATGAAATTTGATGGGGTTGGTAGTGTGAGAGAACGCATTCTCAAGATGGTGGACCTGTCTAAAAAACTGAAGGATCTCAAGGTCACTATGACTGATCAGTTTTTGGTCTATATGGCTCTTAATTCCTTGCCATCCAAGTATTGATAGCTGAAAGTCTCATACAATACACAGAAGGAAAAATGGGGAATTGATGAGTCAATTTCGATGTGTGCACAAGAAGAAGATCGACGTAAGGGTGATAAGTCAATTGAAGCAAATATCATTCAGGCAGCCAAAGCCACAAATATTGGCTCATCTTTCACTGTTGGTAAGCTAAAGAATAAGGTTTTTTCTTCTCCATTTAAAAGTGATAACACCTCTAAAGGATCTCACAAACTCAAACCTATGAACATTGAAATCGAAAAAGAAAAGGAATGCTACTTTTGTAAGGAAACAAGTCATTTGAGAAAGAATTGTGTTGGTTTCAAAAACTGGCTTTCCAGAAAAGGTAAAATTTTCAACATTTTTGTGTGTGTTGAGTCTCATATGGTTTATATTCCACCTGAGAGTTGGTGGTTTAACACTGGATGTACCATTCGTATCACTAATTCCTTGCAGGGCTTCTAAAAAACAAAGGAGATAAACAATGAAGTCTATAATGTCTATGTTGGGAATGGGAGCAAGGTTGCTGTCGAGTCAATAAGGAGTGTCCAACTAGTTTTGTCTTTTGGTTTTACTTTAGTTTCAAAGTTAGTAGAGTCTAGTTTATCCTTTGTTAAGGACCAAGAAAGTGTACGTTTTTATGATTCAAATAAATTTGACACCTTGCTAGGATATGCAATTCTTAAAGTTGATATGTGGCAAATGAAATGTACATATATAGATGAATGCTTTAATGCTCAGCATATTGGTTCCAAAAAAAATGATCACCTTTGAAAAATCTCTCATGTTATAGCACACCCATGTTATAGCACAAAAGGTTAGGGCACATCTCTGAGGAAAGAATTGTCGAGTTAACCAGCCAAAACCTGTTGCCACCACTGGACTTCAATGATTTTAAAGAATGCACAGACTGTTATAAAGGAAAGCTAACAAACACAAGGAAAAGTGGTTCAAATCGAAGTAAAAACCTGCTTGAAATAATACACATCGACATTTGTGGACCATTCTCAACCAAAAATATATGTGGAAAGTCATATTTCATAACCTTCATTGATGACTTTTCATGGTATACTTATGTATTTTTAATGTCAGAGAAGTCAGAAGCATTGGAATGTTTTAAGCTTTACAAATTAGAAGTTGAAAAACAACTAGAAAAACACATTAAAATTGTAAGATCCGATAGAGGTGGTGAGTACTTTGGCAGGTATTCTGAAGTTGGATAGCATAAAGGTCTCTTTGTAACCTTCCTTCAAGAGCATGGCATAATGGCGCAGTAGATAACCCCAGGTACTCCTCAACAAAATAGGGTTGCAGAATGAAAGAACAAGACCTTCAAAGACACTATTAGATCAATGTTTGTTCATTCGAAGCTACCAATCTTTCTCTGAGGTGAAGCATTGAAAACAGCAAACTACATCTTGAATAGGGTGCCAAGTAAATCAGTGGACATGGTGCCATTTGAGGCATGGACTGGAAGAAGACCAAGCTTCAACCACTTCCATATGTAGGGCTGTCAAGCTGAGGCGAGGTTCTATAATCCAGTTGAGAAGAAACTAGATCCCAGAACCACGAGTTGTAGATTCATTGGTTATTCTGAGAAGTCAAATGCGTACAAGTTTTATTGTCCTCATGGTCATTCCAAAATCATGGAGACACATAATGCTAAATTTATTGAAGATTTGAATGAAATCAGTTAATTGAAGGTGTATCAGCATGTCCAAGATTCGAAGAATTAGTTGTTGATAGCAGTTACAATGATTTCCTTCCTCAACAAGGAACCATGCTATCAATTACTACACAATTACAACCTATAATTCCCAGTGCAGTTTTCGATTCTTGTGGCACAGAAACTCAAACATTAGTTGCTGATAATGTTGCAGAAATGGAAGTGGATCATACACTTCCATTGGATGATCTGATTTTAGATGTTGTAACTGCAATAGAAACCTCAACTCAAACTTAGCTTAATGAAGAAATAGTAAGTGTGAGAAGATCGCAAAGAGAAAGAAAAGCTATACTTTTTCCCGATTTTTTATATCTGAATGAAGCTAAGTACAATTTAGGAGATGTGGATGATCCTATCACCTATCATCAGGCCATCACTAGCATGAGATCCAAGTTATGGAAGGCAGCAATAAATGAGGAATTGGAGCCCATGCAGAAGAACCAAGTATGGATTCTAGTTTCAAAACCAAGTGGAGTTACCAAAATAGTAGGGTGCAAATAGGTTTACAAAACCAAAAATGACTCATTTGGCAACATTGGTAAATACAAAGCCAGATTGGTTGCAAAGGGGTTCACATAAAGGGAAGGGATCGATTACAATGAGACTTTCTCTCCAGTCTCAACCAAAGACTATGAGAATAATTCTAGTACTTACTGCACACTTAGACCTGGAATTGCATCAAATGGATGTCAAAACTGCATTTCTAAATGGAGAACTTGAAGAAGACATCTACATGACTCATCCACCATGATTTGTTGAAAAGGGGAACGAGTCAATGGTCTACAAATTGAACAAGTCCATCTACGGTTTAAAGCAGGCTTCCAAGCAATGGAACAAGAAATTTGATATTGTGATGTCCAAGTTTAGCTTCCAAGAAAACAAGATGGATGAGTGTGTGTATCTTAAGATAAGTGGCTCGAAGGTCATTTTCTTAGTTTTATATGTGGATGATATCCTTATTGCCAGTTCTGATCTCACATTGCTGCAAACTACCAAAGACATGTTAGCTGCAAGCTTTGATATGAAGGACTTGGGGGAAGCAAAGTTTGTACTGGGTATAGAGATCATTCGAGATAGAAACAAGAGAGCTCTTGGTCTATCACAGAGACAATATGTTGATATAATCAATAAGAGGTTCGGTATGGAGAAATGTGCTGGTGGTGAATTGCCAATTGGGAAAGGGGACACAATGAGCAGTGAGCAAAATCCTAAAAATGAGTTAGAGAATGAGAACATGAAGAACAAGCCTTATGCATCGCTTGTGGGAAGCTTGATGTATGCTTAAGTGTGCACGAGACCAGACTTGGCATTTGCAGTTAGTGTATTAGGCAGGTTTCAAGAAAATCATGGACCACCTCACTGGATTGCAGCCAAGAAAGTTTTGAGATATCTCAAACATGCTCACTTATAAACATGTTGAGGTACTTGAGTTGTTAGCTTACACTGACTCGGATATGGTAGGATGTGTTGATGGTCGCATATCAACCAATGGATACATTTTTATGCTTGCTGGTGGTGGCTGTGTCATGGAAAAGTGCCAAAAAAAATCAATTTCTTCATCAACCATGGAGGTCGAGTTTATTGGGTGTTATACTGCAACCAAACAAGCAATCTGGCTCAGAAATATGTTGAGGGGATTAAGCGTGGTGGACAACATCGAGAAACCACTTAAGTTGTACTGTGACAACAAGGTAACAATGTTCTTCTCGAAGAATAATAAGAGATCACTTGCAAGCAAACTTGTGGATATGAAATATTTGAAGGTTAGAGATGAAGTGAAGAAGGGAACTATTGATATTCAACACATAAGAACATAATTTATGGTTGTTGACCCTCTTACAAAGGCTTTACCTGTGGAAGTATTCAAGAGGCACATTTTTTATATGGGAATGAAAGACTCTTTTGATTCTGTCAATGAGTGGGACTAAGCACTCGATTGATTATTTTGTGATAAGTTTAATTGTTGGTTGTTATTCTCATTCAATTTCTTTGATGTTTGAACTTGATTTGAGATTATTAGTATGGAAATTCTAAAACTGATAAGTTATTCTTAACAAACCTTTTGTACTGTAGCTTGCTTTAGTTTGTATTGTGAGCTAATGTTTTGATTATTAGTTCTTGACACCATGACTTCGTTAGCAACAAAGTACTTTGAGTTGAATGTGTATGTAATCCTTGAGTGCAAGGGACATACCAAGTTGTCCTTTGTTTTCTTTGGTTTTGCATTCGATTCAAAGTGACAGGTTGCTAGGAAATGTTATTGTATACTTATGAAGTCTCAGTGATCACCATGAGTTCTTATTTTGTTAAGATTAATCATTGACATTCAAGTGGGAGAATGTAAGATTGTGAATGACAATGAATGTTGTATTGGATCATTTTGTAAGCCACTTATCTATCAAGTCATTGGCAACCAAAGTGATCTAATAGTCCTAACATAATAAGGATCATGGAGTCTTATCCCTTGCAATTAACCAAAAGACGTAGAATCATGGTGGGACTTAAACACTAGAGATATAGAGTCTATCTTCACAGCCAATGATAGGTCGGGTGTGATGAAAACCTTAACGATATAAATACCACGGTTAAGTCCCTACTTCCTCACGCTTATTCTCTCAATCACGCCAAATCCTATTCACGGTAGAGAGATATTTTGAGGTATTGGAAGTAGAAGACAACCAAGTTCTGCAATGGCTTCTTCTTCCTCGAGTAAAGTTCACGTAAAATTGTTATTGCATGCATGCATATTATACTGGTTTGCTGCACAGAAACATGGTCTGCGTAATCCTATTCCCTTATTGTTTTTGTCATTGAATGCATGCGTGTACATGCCTCTCATTTGTATATTCCTTATGTAATCCTTACACTTGATACTTTTGTTCTCTCAACCACTTAGGAAGTTTGTCCCCACATATGTTTATAAATAGTCGTTCGCTATGTTCTATTGGGTCTTGGCTCGCCTGATGGATCGCCAACTCTCTAAGCATATCGTGCTGGGTGACGAAGTGTTCAGTGTAATAGACATCCGACTCCCCCTCATGCCTGGATGATCAATATTAATTTCTTTACTGATTTGATCAGCATATATATTGAAATAGAAAATTATGAGCGCCTGCATACCTTGTGACAACAAGATTAGCTAAACTTCGGGCGGTGAGCTCGTGGAGGTTGGCAATGGTCAGAATTTCTTCATCTAGACCATATAACTCTGTCCACATATCAATGAGGGCGGCAACAGCAATTCTTTGGTCCTCCGGAAAAGAACCTAGATCGAGGAAACATTCCTTGATGATAGCTTTTTCTTTATCCAAGGCATCTAAACTGCTTTGGAGGCAAGCAAGCAATTCCTTGTCAGAATCAAGAATGGATGAACCTTTGCACCATTCCACTACTCTTTTGTGCCAGATTTCTATAGGCTGGCCGCGAAGTGATCTCCCGACCAATGCAATGGCAAGTGGGCATCCCTTACAGCGCTTGATAATCTGCAATTTAATTATCCAAAATGAATTCAATTACTATTATTTGATTATATTGTTGAAAATCATCTAAATGGTTTCATAAAGATGATAAAATTGTAAATTGTCTACCCTTTCATTCTTCATTCTTCACAGTTCATTAACTTGTGTGGATGCTCAGACGCTATTTCTTTACCCTCTTCTGAGGCATTAATAAGTACACACACACACACACACATAGCGGACTAAGAAATCACCTTTCTCGAAGATCTTTGTAAGTATATAAGAGCTCTTATCCTCCAAGGACCAAGGATGCCGAGTAGTGAAAAAGGATCATAGACTTAGGAGGCGAGAAGAGACCACAGACTTTTCTGTCCAACTGACGAGGAATTTACTTGGAAGTTCACCAAAATTAGCCCCTGTAAATTACTTGGAAGTTGATCAGAGATTTTTCAGTGTGATTGGAATACGGGCTGGTACGTCATTTGTCATTATATAAATAGTATGTTATGTGTGGTAAAAAGTTAATAACTTAAAATATAAAATTTTGGGTAAATTACATTGTAGCCTCTCAGGTTTGAGGTCTATTACAACCTCATACAATATCTTTAAAACATTTCACCTTCATACCTCACGTACTATTTTATTTCAAAATAATATTTCCATTGCATTTTCCATCCATTGATCTGTTAAGCACTAACGTGGCTGCCACATTTGTGCTATGTAGCTGGCAAATGTGTGTCATGTGGCAAAAAAAATTCATTTTTTAAAACCTGAATCTTCTAAATATTAATATATATATATATATATATATATATATGAAACACACCTCCCTGCAAATCCCCACTTCGTGTTCCCTCCATCTTTCCCCCACCCAACCAGAAACCTAGAAGAATAAGA
>JADOBS010302760.1:0-15193 GCA_015708375.1 Cydonia oblonga | reverse complement strand
TGCATCCTTAGCCCATAGAACCTACAAACACACGAAAATGGCTTAAACTACTAACATAACTAAGAACTAAGAACATAAATGCACGAAAACAAGCATACTAAGTCGCATAAATATGCTCCTATCAAGCTACACATCACCTTTTGCACAACCATCGCTGGGGTCAAGCGACTAAGATGCATCAACCGACAATGAAGAATGATAGACCTTGTGACCTACAAAAAGACAAGGAAGCCAAGACCACTAGCCACACGGCCAAATGTGGAACAATAGGAAGCCCAAAATGAGCGAAAGAGCTGCTAAGCCAACATACGTAGGGGAACCTATGAAGCAAGAGCTGCGCATTCTCGTCTTTTTGTACGAGTACTTCCTAAATGACTTCTTCCAACAGTGCACTACTGCTGCCTGTCACATGGTTAAAGTGGAGATAGAAGAGCCCTTAAAAGGTAAAGCTATCGCCATCGAGGAAGAGAAGACCCTTATGTCCAAAGAAAGCCTGTCGGCACACTTTAGCATCGAGGAAGCACTATGATTGCCCAAGGAGATGCGAAAAGAACTAGTAGCGGTCTTGGCGAGCCCAACGACCACGAAGTGCAAAAACGTAAGGACGAAGACTTGAAGCTTTGACCACACGAATATGCCGCATGTTGTGCTGTCCATGACGCAATCAACTTTACTGACGAAGACTTGCTGCTGGGATCAGTGCCTTACAACCATCATTTCTTCGTCTCTGGGTACGTGAGAGAGAAAAAAATCAACCGCATGCTTGTGGATGGTTGGTCGGTCATAAACATCATGCCAAATTCAACAATGATCACAATCGGCATCAAAATAAATGAACTATCCCGAAGCCGCCTTCTAATCCAAGGTTTTAACCAAAGAGGACAAAGAGCAATATGCATGATCCGAGTGGAGATACCCAATGGCGAACTCAAATCAAGCATGCTATTCCAAGTGATTAATGCAAGAAATTCTTACAGCTTTCTCTTAGGAAGGGCTTGGATCCACGAGAATGGTATAGTGTCGTCCACTCTTCATCAATGCTTAAAGTTCTACCAAGAAGGAGTAAAGGTGATGTAAGGCAACACCAAGCCATTCACCGAAGCTGAATCACACTTCGCGGATGCCAAGTTCTACATGGACGAAGACACGGTACCCGAAGCTCTTCCAAAGGAGATCAAATCCACAGGCAAAGCAGTACCTAAGAAACAAGAGGGCAAGCCGTGCCCAAGAAACAAGAAGGAGAAGTCGTGCCATCTTCAAGAAAAAACGACGATGAGCTTGCTAAGCCCACAACAACCAAAGGAAGTGTGACGCCCTTAAAAAGATCAAACACACTCGTTTTTCGATACATCCCCATATTGAGAAGAAAGAACAGGCAATCCCCATTCAAAATTGGAACAAGCAAAGCCGACACAGCTGCACAAGGACAATGTAAAGCTGCTCAAGACAAACACAATTTTATCTCTGACACAGCTAGAGGATGCTAAAGTTTCAAAACCACCATAAGGTTGTGCAAAACCTCTACCAAAAAAGGCAGAACCAAGCTCTGTTCAGACCAAGAGGACCGAAGAAGGTTTCGACCCAAACGCCTATAAACTCATGTCAAAGGTTGGGTATGATTTTGTCTCCCCTTCAAATCTTGGGAAGAAGGTTTCAAACACCATTAACAGCAAAGATCGTGAGCTCATCGAGACTCAAAAGAAGTTAAAGGAGCATGGTTATGGAGTTGACAACAACATAGCTAGACTTGGCTTCACACCAAATACACCCGTGAAGATTTCAAGAAAACTGGAAAACGTTAATGCTTAACACATCAACATGTGCGTTGAACAAAGTCAAAAGGAGGCTAAACCCGCTCCTCAAACATCAGTCTTCGATTGGCTGAACCGTTCAAAACCCAAAATTTCGGCACTTGATCGCATTGGTGATCAAGACCGAACCTTTGTCTTCAAAATGCTTAACACGCCAACTCCCCAAAGCTCTACTTTCGAAAGGTTGTCAAAACCCAAGAAAGAAAGCAACACTGCTAGCTCTCCTCTGCGACAATCGGCCTTGGAAAGACTTGAAGAAACCAAGAAGCCTTCTAGAAAGATGAAGACAACACCCACGAAAGGAAAGATCGAAGGTCTAGCAAAAAAAGACGACGTTCGAAGCTTGATTCCTTCAAGAATGAAGCACCAAGCAACGTTGGAAGTCGACATAAAAGGAAAACTAAAGGTAAAGAAGTGCACCATCGTTTACACTGGCCAATCTTCACGCCAACAAGCCCAAGGGGATGACACTGAAGAGGAGGTCCAAGACTTTTCCATATTACGATCCAAGAAGACAAGGAAGATGAAATCCCCGAGGAGGACGTCTCTGCTGCGCCACCATAGCTTGAGGATGGAGGTTAAGCCATGGTTGATGATCTCAAGGATCTCAACTTAGGCACAAACAAGGAACCAAAGCCTATCTTCGTAAGTGCACTGCTAAGTGCGGACAAGATTGAGGAGTACTACTAACTGCTCTTAGAGTACAAAGATGTCTTTGCTTGGACCTACAAAGAAATGCCCGGCCTTGAACCTACTATCGCCGTGCATCGTCTTGTAGTCAAGCCTAGAACACGACAAATCAAGCAAACTCAAAGACGTTATTGATATGAGCTCATCCTATAAATTGAGGCCGAAATTGACAAGCTAATTGAAGCAGGCTTCATTCGAGAGGTGCAATACCCTAAATGGATCTCCAATATCGTCATTGTCCTTAAGAAATCTGGACAAATACGTGTTTGAGTAGACTTCTGAGACCTCAACTATGCTTGCCCAAAGGACAACTTTCCTTTACCAATCATTAAAATCATGGTGGATGCAACCATTAGCCATGAGGCACTGTCATTCATGGACGGCTCCTCTGGATACAACCAAATTCGCATGGCTCCCAAATGTGAAGAACTAACAGCCTTTCACACTCCAAAAGGTATCTGCTACTACAAAGTAATGCCCTTTGGCTTGAAGAATGCTCGGGCTACATATCAACGAGCAATGTAGAAAATCTTCAATGACATGCTACACAAAAATGTAGGATGTTACGTAGACGATGAAGTTGTCAAGACAAAGAAGAGATCCGATGACTTGAAGGATGTATCAATGATGTTCGACAAACTATGGCACTACAAAGCATACCCGAGCCAAAGAACTTCTAAGAAGTGTGCATTTAGCGTCACTTATAGGAAGTTTCTCGACTTCATTGTCAAGCACCATGGCATTGAAGTGGACCAGTCAAAGATCAAGGCCATTCAAAGCATGCTCGAGCCAAATAACTTACACGAGCTGAAAAGTCTACAAGGGCGGCTAGCCTTCATCAGATGCTTCATCTTTAACCTCAATGGACGCTGTCAACCCTTCAGTCAACTCATGAAGAAGGACGCTTCGTTCATATAGGTTGACGCCTGTTGCAATGCCTTTGAGAGCATAAAAAGGTACATGGCAAGCCCACCTGTGTTAGGAGCTCCCGTGCCTGGATAACCACTCATCCTATACATTGCCGCATAAGAGGGTTCCATTGGAGCACTCTTGGCACAAGAAAATGAAGACCAAAAGGAAAAAGCACTCTACTACCTAAGTAGAACTCTCACTGGTGCCGAGCTTAACTACTTATCGATTGAGAAGATGTGCCTTGTCCTAGTCTTTGTTGTCCAAAAGCTAAGACATTACATGCATGCTTACACCATCCACTTGGTTGCTAAAGCTAACCTAGTCAAGTACGTTATGTCCAAACCCGTTCTGACAGGGCGACTAGCTAAATAGGCGCTGCTTCTCAATCAATATGAAATCATCTATGTCCTAGCTAAAGCCATAAAGGACAAACGCTAATAGATTTCCTTGCCGATCATCAAATCCTAGCCGATTGGAAAATCTTAAATGACTTGCCTGATGAGGAGGTCTTCTACATCTACATTTTTCCGACATGGACGATGTTCTTCGACGAATCAACATGAGCACATAGAGCAGGGGCATGAGTAGTTTTCATGTCACCACAAGGACAAGTACTATCCTATTTCTTCTGAATAAGTGAGCTATGCTCCAACAACGCCGCTGAGTACCAAGCATTGATTATTGGACTCCGTATGACAATCGACATGGAAATCACAACACTAGAAGTGTATGGCGACCCCAAACTCATAATCAAACAACTCTTGACTGAATATGAAGTAAGGAAAGATGATCTCATCCTATACTTTAGGCTAGCAACTCAACTACTATAAAAGTTTGAGGCTGTGACGCTAGAACATGTGCCAAGAAAAAAAAATCAAATGGTGGACGCTCTCACTAACTTAGCCGCAAGTATGGCGCTAGGAGAAGACGAAGCTGCAGACGTGCCAGTTTGCCAAAGATAGGTGATCCCACTCATTACTGAAATGTTACTAGATGACACAAACGTCATCTCAGTACTTCCATTCGACACTGAAGAGTGGAGATAGCCGCTGATCGACTACTTGGAGCATAGAAAGCTTTCGGACGATCTCAGACACACTTTGAAATACATCGACGAGCACCTCGCTTCCTCTACTACAAAGGAACACTCTACCGATGCTCTTTTGAAAGAGTACTTCTAAGATGCCTAGGTGAGGAAGAAGCCAATCAAGCCATGGAAGAAGCACACTTAGGCGTATGCGGAGTGCATCAGTTTAGACCAAAGCTACACTTCCAACTCAAAAGAATGGGTTACTAATGGCCGGGCATGGTGAAGCACTGCCTAAAATACGCCAAAAAGTGCCAAGCCTGCTAGTTCCATGCCAACTTCATACATCAACAGCTTGAGCCATTACACCCTACAGTTGCTTCATGGCCATTTGATGCATGTAGATTGGACGTTGTAGGACCAATCACACCGAAATCATCTGCAGGAGAAGCTTACATCCTAGCTGTAACTGACTATTTCTCCAAGTGGGCTGAAGCCATACCTCTAAGGGAAGTCAGGAAGGAAACTGTTGTCCATTTCATCAAAGAGCATATCATCCATCGATATTGTGTGCCTCGCTACATCATCACCTATAATAGAAAACAATTATCCAACCGACTCATGGACAAGCTCTACCAGAAATACAAGTTCAAGCAGCACAAGTCTTCCATAAATCATGCTCCGGCCAACGGTCTTGCAAAATCATTCAACAAAACGGTGTGCAACCTCTTAAAAAAGGTAATTGGTTGAACAAAGAGAGATTGACATGAAAGAATAAGCAAATCACTTTGGGTATATATGACGATACATAGGACTCCTACCCAAGCTATGCCTTATTCTCTCGTATATGGCGTGGAAGCTATTCTATCGCTCAAAAGTCAATTCCCTTCACTAAGGATAGCTATACAAAAAGGCTTAATTGAAGAGGAAAACACAAAGTTACGACTCCAAGAGCTGGAAGCACTCGTCGAAAGGAAGCTCGAAGCTCAAAAACATTTAGAATGCTACCAAGCACGGTTATTCAAGGCATTCCACAAGAATGTCCACCCAAGGTCTTTCCAAACTGGAGATCTTATCTTGGCATAGGCCCATCATAACAACTCACAAAACAAAAAGCAAGTTCACCTCAAAATGGGATGGACCTTACGTAATACAAGAGATCTACAGCAATGACGCCTACCTAATCATGGCAGAAGACAGCTTAAAGATCGTTCCCATCAATGATAGATTCTTGAAAGTTACACTCAATGCTCCTTGCCTGCATGACCTAAACTGAACAATACTTAAAGCTCCTCGCCTGGAGAAGCCTAAACTGCACATAGTACAACGCTCATTGTTCACATGAACATAAAATGCGACACCCAATGCTCCTTGTTTGCACGAGCTTAAAAGGTGACACCTAATGCTCTTCGCTTGCATAAGCCCAAACTGCACATGGTAATAGTGCTCCTTGTTCATACGAGCTTAAAAGGCGACACCTAAAGCTCATCGCCTACATGAGCCTAAACTGCACGACATAATGCTCATTGTTCGCACGAGCTTAAAAGGCAACACTTAATGTTCATTGTTCGCACGAGCTTAAAAGGCTTCACTTAATGCTCCTCGCCTGCATGAGCCTAAACTGCACACGGCATAAAGTTGCTCGCCTGTATGAGCCTAAACTGCACAGTACAATGCTCCTTGTTCGCACAAGCTTAAAAGGCGACACTTAATGCTCCTTGTTCGCACAAGCGTAAAAGGTGACACTCAATGCTATTTTCCTGCATGAGCCTAAACCACACAAGACACAAAGCTTCTTGCCTGTATGAGCCTAGATTGCAGGACACAGTGCTCCTTGTTCGCGCAAGCTTAAAATAAATGCTCCTTGTTCGCATGAGCTTAAAAGGTGACACTCAATGCTCTTTGCCTGCATAAGCCTAAACTGCATATGGCACAAAGCTCCTCGCCTGCACGAGCCTAAACTGCACACAGCAATAATGCTCCTTGTTCACAGAAGTTTAAAAGACGACACTCAATGCTCCTTGTTCGCACGAGCTTAAAAGGCGATACTTAATGCTCCTGGCCCACAAGAGCATAAACTGTGTACGAAAAAATCACCATCAAAATAAAAAAAATCAAAATCATTATCAAAATCACCACCAAAACTGTAAAAACAATCCATCATTTCCTTTGAACTACGTCATGTCTTGCCCTCCTCAACCGAGGGTACGTAGGCAACTTGAAACTTCAAAACTTCAAGTATAGTCACATCACCAACAAAACAAATTGCAAACACTATGAAGAATAAGGAGCAAATTCAAAATGTGAATACTTTATTTCTTTAAAGGAAGAAGTCGACTCCAAAGCCTTCTTACAAATATAAAAAAAGCTTAAAGTACAAAGAATGGAAGACATTACTTGAAAGCTATGTCCCGAAAACGACAACGATGATCTTCAAGCAAGCTTTCCAAAGTCTTCAAAGTCTCCACATTGATAAGAGATAAGATGGGCAACTCTATAGCCATGCCATTCTCTTGCTCTAGGCGTGAAATTTCCTCTTAATGCTGAGAAAGTGTAGCTTTTTGCTCTGAGAGAACACCCTGAAGTTGTGAGACTTCGACTTTTAACTGTTCTCATTCTTGCGCCAATGCTTCTAGACGCGCCTGAAAAGAAGCCAAAGAAGTCCATGTGGCTTGATAACCTTCCGAAACAGCTTGCTGTAAAGACCAAACTTGGGCAATTGATAAGCCTATTGCCGTAAGTTTCTGAACTCTAACCTCTGGATTCAACTTCTTTGAGGAAACAACATGCAAAGAAAAACACTCAGTTGAGGTAGCCATAAGCTCAGCAATTTTGACTCTCAAGAGTGAGGAATTAACGTTAAGGTTGTCAATTGCAGAAACAATCTTCGATAAGTTTTCCTTGAGCAATGCAAGGTCCTCCAATGGGCACTTCACAATGCTCTTCTCAATATGGCTCTTGATATCTACAGCCGGGCAAAGGTTGATAGGTTGGATGAGCTACTTAGTGCCACTTAGGTTCCACCCTCTAACAGAGATCTCGGAGCTAGCCGAAAAAGGTGTTAGACGTATGACGGGCTCTTGCATACCTTCAGCTACATAAGAAAACTTTGGCAACTTGATGGATTTGGAACAAGCTCTGTATTAGGCGGATCCCCATTCTCCTCGTCTGTAGGTAGATTGCCTCCAAATAGCATCTTCGTAAAAGAATGAACTCCTATGTTCGCTAAATCAAAAGAACAAGAAGGCCTAGCCTAAAAAAGACAAAGAAAGATGTTAGAAACAAAAGCTAAAACAGTGAAAGCAGAAGAAATCACAAGAAAGAAGGAAATACATACATCGTTCTGCAGTGATGCATGTCCATTAAATTGGGGAGGCCTAAACATTTTCTTCTTCTTATGACAAAAATTGTCATCACTGTCATCCTGAGCACCTTTAAGCGATCGCTTGTTCAAAACTTGTTGACGCTGCCGCAAAACAAGCTCATCTTCGTGCGAGTCAACATCGTCACCCACCTCTTCAGAAGCATCTGAATCTTGAGAAGATAAACATACGCGTTGAAGAGCTAAGGTCGCAGGTCCATCTTGCAAAGGAGCTGTGCTTGCACAATCAAAAGGTACCAACTGCTTAGGAACCGTAGAACAACCTTTCTCAGTGCATCATTATGTGAACGAGAAGAATTGGTGCCACTTACAATCCCTAAGTCTTCACGATGTACCTTTGACCACCAACCTACATAGGCATGGGTCACTGTGTTATTTTGAACTCATCCTTGGCTGGCAGGGTGATAGAAGCATTTGTACATGCATGGGTACAAGACTCCCAATGCATATACACGGCTTGCAAAGATTTCGACCGTACATTTCCTTCAGCTTGCTTTGCTCATGTTGAACAAAACCGAACTGCCTGTTGAAACAGTGAGGACGATATTGTTGAACAATACATCAGCCTCTTTGCCGCAAAGAAACGTACCTCGAGCGAAGACTTGTAAGATAAGATAAGTCTGAGAAACGAAGAAAAATGAGTACTTTGTCATCAAAGGCCCTAGCTTGATTGAAGATGATGAAGAAGGCCCTAACTTGTCTAAAGTTAACAAGGATAAATGAGTGCCAAAGTACTCACCCAACTAACCATACATATAGTGGTAAGTAAGTACCATAGCACAATCTTCAGTGCTTGCTGAGTTTGAAACAATGCTTAAGTTATCATAAATATTGGCTAAGACTGGGATAACAAGGCTAAAAGATTCACCTACAGCCATCTTGCTAGCCATTTTGAAGACTCTGGGGCGGATAAAGTTGACGTCGTCTTTGGGGAAACCAAACTTACAAAGCCAACAAACTAAGAAAACGGCTAGGTAAGATTATTCCACATGCTCTGACGCTAAGCCAAGATCCTCAAATGCTTTCAACTCGGCAAGGGCATGGCACCTAGCTGAACCAATGGCACTTAACGGGTCTGAGTCTCCCTTTGGCTTAGTGGTCGTGTTGCGGCTACTTTTCTTCGAAGACTTTTGTACTTCATCGCATCCAAATACCAAAATTGGATCCATGAAGAAATCTTCATTCCTGACTTACCTTGAGCCTCCTGGGAAAGCTTATGACATGCCTAAAACAAATAGCGGCAACTTGTAGGCAATCCTCGGCTATTACAATGAGAAAACTCCTCCACACTAGGAACAACCTCATCGTAAAACTTACCCTGGATCAGCAAGCCTCCTATCTTGTGGAGATCCCAAAGTGAAATTGACATCTCCCCTTGTGACGTGTGAAGTGTGTTGGTCATTGAACACTAATGTTCAAAGAACGCACGAAGGACGGAACATGGCTATCATAACTAAACAAATATGCTCAAGACACCTTTAGATCGGCTCAAGACATCTTCAAGACACTCCCAATAAAATTCAGCAAAGACAGCCTCTCCAGTAGTAGACAAGATGCCATTCCAAGTCATAGCTCCGCTACGGATGTGATCACCAAGAAGCACAAACGAAGCTGGTGAATTGTCACAAACATGGTGTGAAGGATTCAAGATAAAAATCCTCGATGTACACGCCTTCTTCTTGGTATTTGGTCGACCAAAATCTATCACCTCTTAAGATACTTTAGAAGACCACGACTTGATATGCATCGAGTTGTCTTTCGTAGGAAGAACAAGCACCTAAGGGCCAGTTAACGGCGCACAAAGCTTTAATGTCGTTCCTTTATCTTATGAATCGTCTTCCTTTGCAAGAATGCTGATGGTATTGCTCTTAAAGCACTTGAAAAATACCATGGCTGCAACAAAACAAACAAGGCAACATAAGCATAAGAGTGGGGCGGTAAGAAAAAAAAATTGCTTCACTAAAGCAAAAGACATGTGAGACAAACCTCGTGAGCGTTGAAGGATGATGACGACAAAGTCACAATGACGAAAAGAAATCAGCCACAAAGCTTGAGTAGCACAACAAAGAGGGCAGCTACAAGACGATTCTTCAAAGCATGCTACAATAGCAAAGAAAACCAAAATGTTACGTAATCGCACTACACAACCCCGTAGCAATTATGCAAGCAGTTTCTTGCACTACACAACAACGTCACCACCGAGGGAAAATTATGACCAAAAGGCACTACACAACGTAACCCCGATGCAGTTTTTTACATAACACCACACGGTAAAAAGTGACGCACTACAACAAGCTCTAAACACCAAAACTCATGGTAGCAGCAGCAAAAAGAAAATCCTATGATAGCAAGCAGAAGCAATGTGCACGGCAAGGTTTGTTATGCCAAAAACACACACACAATTGCCCTATAAATGAGGGTCAATTGCTTTTGAATGCTATAAGGGAAATACATACCAAATAGAAAAAGGAAAATCAAAGGAAGGAAGTACATTCCAACCAAAAAAAGAAGCAAATTCCAAGCAAAAAATGGCAAGGTGATTTCGGCCACAATGGGAAAAAAGCATGCTGTTTTTGCAACAAAATTAGCAAAGAAAAGGAAAGGAAACAAACAAAAAAAAAAGGAAAGGGCTTCAAAATTTCCAAAACATCAAAGTAAAGTACCTTTCCTTGCTAAAATACGAAAGGCAATCCCTCCAAAGCAAGGACAAGCCATCAAGTTTCCCAAACCAAAGGGGAAAACACCCCCTTGGCCGAGAAAATGGAAAGGGAAAAGGAAAAAAAATGTACATCCTACTTACGCAAGGACAAGCATTAAATCTTTCCAAAATCTTGAAGGAAATCACCAAATCTTTCCAATACTTTGAAGGAAATCACCCTCATTACCAAAATTGAAGGAGGGTCCTACCTAAGAAAGGAAAAACATTTTTCCCACAACCACAAGGAAAAAAAATGTACATCCTACTTACCCAAGGACAAGCACTAAATCTTTCCAAAACCTTAAAGGAAATCACCAAAGCTTTCCAACACTTTGAAGGAAATCACCCTCATTACCAAAATTGAAGGAGGATCCTACCTAAGAAAGGAAAAACATTTTTCTCACAACCACAAGGAAAAAATCCAAGTCTCAAAATACACCAAATGTATTTTGTCAAAACTATGGAAAATCAATATGCACAATAAGTATGTGCCGATTTATCCATTTCCAAAATTTCTTTCAAGATCAAGCCTCTACGATCCTTGGAAAAAATTTTTGTTTCTTTCAAGATCAAGCCTCTACGGCCATTGAAAAAAAAAATTTCATTTCTTTCAAGATCAAGCCTCTATGGCCATTGAAGAAAAAAATTTCATTTCTTTCGAGATCAAGCCTCTATGGCCCTTGAAGAGAAATTTCATTTCATTCAAGATCAAGCCTCAAAGTCCTTTGATGAAATTCATCATTTCAATTCAAGAAATACTCTTCTACAACCCTTGAAGAAGGAAGCTAATTCAAGAACAAGTATCTATGACCCTTGTGTTATTAAACATTCACATTGCAGGACTTCAAAACACGTTTCCTACATGTGACAAGAACATAACTACAATGCGCCTTAAAGTGAGGGCATTTGTAAATTTCGCTGCATGCAAATGATGCATCACAAAGCTCCACGTGGCATATGACTCATCACAAATAGACAAGTCATCAATGACATGTGGCGCAAAGGAAGCTCAAAACTTCCCCAAAATTCGGCAAAAAGGAAGAAATCTCCTTAAAATCAGCAAGGGGCCTAAATTGCTCCCAAAACCAGAAAGAAAGTTGAAGCATCCTCACAAAACAAACAAGAATTGAAGATTGCTCACAAAATAGCTAAGAAAGCCCTATTTCGGCCAAGCAAGGGAAAATGGTTGAAATTAAGACTCAAAACATGCCTAAATTCTCCCATGGACGAGTCAAGACAAAAATCAAAGCCAAATCCATCAGAAGGAAAGCTTTGAGAAGTTTATAAATACAAGGTCCTCTAAACAAACAAAAGTTCGACAACTTCTACATTGAAGGGCCGAAATTCTCACGAAAGGAGAACCTCTGCCAAATCTTTGAAGACTAATACACTGCCAAATCTTTGAAGACTAATACGCTACTAAAGCTCTCTTCGAAGAATGTACAACCAAAGCCGAAGCTTTCTTTAGACCAAAGCCGGAGCATTCCCTTGAAGAATCTACAAGCACTTATGCCGATTCCTTCAAGACTTTGTTGCAAGCTCAAAACTTGTAATGACCTCCGATTCAAGATCAAGTCGCCAAGACCCTTAAATCAACAAAATCCTGCATGAACATCACCTTTGCCGTAGGTCATACACACACCTTGAGGTGAAGACTATCCACGCATTGTTTCAAGCTCAAAACTTGAAGCAATCGTTCAATTGTTAGTTTGAGATCAAGTCACCCTTGGATCAACAACCTATGCATCTACATCAAATTTGAAGACTGAATCAAAGGAATATTGTATACAGAGATTGTAACCCTACAAATTCATCAATGCAAATCTACTTTGTACACGTGTTCTTGTTTCATTCATTATAGAATTTTTGTATTTACAGAGAGTGTTGGCAATGAATGGCTATTTTGTGCCGCACAAGAATATCCATAAAGTAATCGTATACTAAACTTTTCATGTTCATGAAACTGGTAGAGTTATTAAATTAAGACACTAGGATTAAGTGCATGAATTTGAACAAATTACAACCGGCAAGTTCTGATGAAACTTATAAGGTGGATTTGATATTTTTTATGGTCAATAGGATGTCAATTTAGAAATGTGGATTAGGTATTATACTTCATCAATTTACAACTTTTATAAATGATATCTTATTTTTTTGTCGAAATTTATAAATGATATCATGTATAGTACCATATCATGTTTATATATATAAGAACGAAAAGTCAAGTCTTCGAGCCACCTTTATTTTTTTGTGGCATCAGTTGCGCCTTTACTGATTGTTGCCTTCCTCTAAAATATCTTGTCTTCGATATTTCTTTTCATACTTAGTACTCACTATTGAGTATTCATTTTTTGATTGTATAATAATATTTTAACTCATGTTTTATTGTTTTAAAAAATACTAGCCAAGTTATTAACTTTTTTTTTTATTTAAAAAAATAAGGAACACGTAGCACTTTTATATTGGCCAAATCAGAAGGTGAATATTTACTATTGAGTACTCAAGTATACTATATTGTATAAACCATATGACATGATTGTTGATAATTAAATTATTACACTAGTAGGAAAAATAGCTTGCGTGACGAACCATATTTCATCGCACAAGAGGTACTTGCACGACGGAAAAAAAGTGTCGTTGTGCAAAAAAGACAGGAAAAAAAAAATAAAAAAACTTTTGCACGATGAAAATATTCATTGCACAAGAAAACTTCGTGTGATGAATACATGTTGTCGTCACGCAAAGTTAGCAAGAAAAACGCAGGGTAATTTTTTTTTTGGAGCAAAAACCTTGAGCGACAAAGGGTTCGTCATGCAAGTTGCTGTCAGTTTTCAATCAGACCATTCACTGTAGGTGAATCAGATGAATCAATACTGCATTTAGTATAGATGTTTGTGTGACAAAGCCTTTATTGCGCAAAGGCCCTAACCGTCCTATAAATATGCGTTTCTGTTGTCCTTATTCTTCACAATTCTGTTCATGATGGGATGGAGGATAAAAACAAGAGTTAGAGCATGCCCGCCGCCAACCTGTATGATTTGAGGTAACATTTTGAGTTGGTGCATGCGATTGTTGTAGCCATGAGGAATAATTGTCTTATTGCTGAGTGGCGTTCTTGGAAATATGTGCCCGAGAATGCAAAGAAGGCAGTGATGGATGAATTATTAGTAAGTATACTGTTGATGGATCAATAATTAAATTTATGAATTGTTTTGTTATATGTTGGAATTAATTATTTGCATATATGTGGAACAATGTAAGTATACTCTTGATGATGATACGAACGAACAGTTGACGAAGTTGATGGAGTATGTGTTATACTCTTGATGATGATACGAACGAACAGTTGACGAAGTTGATGGAGTATGTGTTGGAGGGAGGTTACAATTGGTGGCGTTATGACGTCGAGCGGAATGGCGGACCATCAAAATAGTAGTTTTAAATTTACATTTTTTAGGACAATATTTAAATTGAAGGTTTTATTTATATGTTATGTATTTGCACTTAATTTGGCTTTAATTGTGACAACCCGTCCCTAATTTTACATTTTCATTTATTTTAATCAAGGGAATTGACGAAAATGCCCTAGGGGCAAAGCTTGAATTCTTGAGGACGTATGATTCTCGTATATTTTGTCATGTTTCTTGACATTTTTGGATAGAGCTTGATCTTAAGGATGCGTAGGCACAAATAGAAGTGAATTTGGAGTTACGGTTAAAGTTTTATTGAGTTACGAACCCGAAAGTATTTGGAATGAAACACTATTTTAATTATTTTACACTATATTTTTATTATTATTACAAAATGATTTTTTTTTTATGATATATGGGCGAGTGTGGCTGTGGAAAAGAGAGGGAAGAGGGGAGAAGGAGATTGGGCAGAGCTGCCTAATTGGAGGAGAGGAGTGGAGAGGGCTGTTGTCTTATCAGGAAGAAGGAGATGAGGATTGGACCAATGGGAGATGAGAGCAAGGAAGGGAAAGGAGGGAGAGTAAGGTGAGTCGGATCCCCTGACCTGTTTCTTCCCTCCACGCGACTCAAATGCCTGACAACATTTCCGGCGGTCTTCCGCCATTTTTCCAGCAAATTTCATCAAATTATCACTTGGAAACTCCCCACCGGCCTTCTCTCTCCATCCTATACCCAAGATTGATGGGGTTTTGGCCCCGTATCATATAGAACGAAACAGCCGGTTCCGGGGGTACCACGGTGGAAATCGGCCAATCATGGCAGAACCGTCAACCACCACCATCACCAAAACACTTATATGGAGGTTAGGAACAAAGCCCTAACAGTTTTGGGGACGATGGTGTTGAGGATTGATCGAATTGAAGAACACCCAACTTCTACGGTTCCGGCGGGTTTTTGACTATTTGAAGCTTTTCCTGGCCAAATTGGGCTTGGCCACAGGTATAAAGTTTGGTCTACTATTTAAGATCTTCATTTCTGTAATTTTTGGAAATTTGTAGAAATAGTCGAGTTTTCTGGAGAGCCGGGGCGGCCGACATTGTGTTTTTATGCAAATGTCGTTATTCTAATTATGCTTTTGAGACCTAACTGCTGTGGTTTGAATATTAGTACGATTGTAGTATTGTTGGATTAAATGAAGATTTTCGGATTTGGTTTGAATTTTGGAAATGTGAACTACGAATGGCTTGATCCCTATTTAGGGTA
>JADOBS010302759.1:0-15191 GCA_015708375.1 Cydonia oblonga | reverse complement strand
TTTGGGGGGAGGGGGAGGGGAAATTTGGGTTTTAGCTCAGGGTTGGAGAAGGCCTAAAACCATACCCAACCCTGGGCTAAATGCTATTTTTTAGGTTTCATGCCCACTCCCCACCCCCCTCCCCAACCCAACCCAACCTATGCTAAATGTGTGGGCTAAAAGTTAAAAGCCAAATTCCCCCCAAGATTTAGCCTAGAAAATGGTGTGGGTGCCACCAGCAGGACCCCACCCACATGGGCATGTCTCCCAGGATTTATTGAATTCAACATTGAGATTGAATATAATCAAATCTAACGGTAAAAAAAATCTAATGGTCCAAATTTAAATCCAACGGCTAAAATAATTAAAAAATTATTTAACTCAAAATTCACCCATATTTATTGATTTTTCAATATTTTTTGGAATTGAAATATTTTTAGGTTAACATGTTCATAAAATTAAATTATGATAGTGTACATTTTTTTTTAAATTACTTTAAAAGAAAAACTTAGCCTAAATTTATTCTTTAATAATCTTAAGCTAAAAAATTTAGGTCATAAGGGTTGAAGTAGAAAAGTTGTTTCTGGGCTAATTCCAAAATTTTCTGGGTTAAAAATTTTAAGTTTTAGCCCAAGGGTTGGAGATGGTCTAAATGTGTGGGCTAAAAGTTAAAAACCAAATTCCCACAGGATTTAACCCAAAAAATGGTGTAGGCACCACTAGCGGGACCCCATCCATATGGGCATGTCTCCTAGGATTTATTGAATCCAACATGTGACATCCCATATCGCCCAGGGGAGTGATCCTTAAATGTATATTCTCATCCCTACCTAGCACGAGGCCTTTTGGGAGCTCACTGGCTTCGGAGTTCATCGGAACTTTGAAGTTAAGCGAGTAGCGCGCGAGAGCAATCCCATGATGGGTGACCTACTGGGAAGTTCTCGTGTGAGTTCCCAGAAACAAAACCATGAGGGCGTGGTCAGGGTCCAAAGCGGACAATATCATGCTATAGTGGTGGAGCGGGCTCGGGAAGTGATCTACCCCGGGCCGGGGTGTGAAAATACATCGCCCAGGGGAGTGATGTCACACAACGGCTGTGATCGAATGTAATCAAATCTAACGGTAAAAAAAAGATCTAACGGTCCAAATTTAAATCCAACGGCTAAAATAATTAAAAAAATTATTTAACTCAAAATTCACTCAAATTTAGTGATTTTTTAATATTTATCGGAATTTAAATATTTTTAGGTTAAAATGTTCATAAAATTAAATTATGATAGTGTACATAATTTTTTTTTAAAAAAAAAAAGTTACTTTAAAAGAAAAAATTAGCCTAAATTTATTCTTTAATAATCTTAGGCTAAAAATTTTAGGTTTTAGCCTAAGGGTTGGAGATGATCTGAGGGAAACGCTTACATCAGAAGGCAAATATTAATTTTAAAATTCACAAATAGTTTGAACCACTTATTTCGAACATTGTTGTAAGAGATTTTAGTTATTTAAAAACTATTTTTCGATCATTTTAAAAATATTTTCAAACATGTCTCTAATATGTATATCCGCTTAAATAAAATATATTCTAGGTTGTAAATAAACACTCTAAATGACACACCCCGGCCTAAAATCAAGGCATGCAAGCCGTCACGCGAGGGTGACGTAGCTATGTGCGAGTGCGGAAGTGAAGACATGAAAATATGAGTAAATAAAAACCAACTAGCTAATAGTACTAGATCAAAATAAATGCAAGTGACGAGATTTAGTGAGATTACACATAATCAGAGCATAGGTAGCCTAGTGCAGTCCAGCAGGACGAATACTAATTATACAATACCAGAGATAGTCCTACGTTAGTGATAATCTGTCAGAACCACTGTTAATTCCTCGCAAGCCACCAATTAGCACTCCTACCTAGAACCTGGAGGGGCGGAAAACAGAAAGTGTGAGTGGGCAAAAACAAAGTTTTTCAAAATCATTTCATTTATCAAAGGTAGTAACCCCTCACCGTAAAACCCGTATACTTTCCCAGAAAATAGTATACATATGTATCTCTCAAAACCATATCCGAAATAACAATTCCATAAATATGCCATGTCAAATATCTCAACAAGAATAAGTAAATCAGGTGAATTAAATCAATAGGAAATGGTATGTTAGCCAGAGTCACCTAACGTGACCTGTACGGCTGACTCTATAGCTCATCTACTAGTTCCTTGCACGCAAGTCGGAACCACCTAAAGTGGTCTGTGCAACAGGCTGGGTGTAAGTGAATACGCTCAAGTGCTACAATCACGTGAAGGCTGTGCGAAGTATCGCAAGTCACCTATGAGTCGGAACCACCTAATGTGGTCTGTACGACAGGCTGTCACTTGCCTTGGATCCAAGGTGAGCGTGTGTGGTGTAGGAGGTGAACGATCACATTAAGGCTAGGCCTTGGCCTCAGGCGGAACACTAACATTAGGGTGCAGGCTAATAAGCTCTATGCACATCTCAACATAATCATACCCATTACAAATACTACCATCAATTTATACTCACCTAAAGCTTACCTGAGCGTCTGCAATGTCAAGCAACAATATATATAACCATACTAAGGCATAATAAAAAATAGAGAGCATTTAACATGTCATTTTAACATATAAAACCATTTAATAAGTTTTCTGGGAAAAGTACTAGGCATATATACATATACTGAAAACCAAAAGCCCACTCACTGATATATGGAAGGGTCGTAGCCCCCGAGTCTTGCTTGACTGCGTTTGTCCTCTGGATAGGTCTCACCTATATGCGAAACAACTATTTTAATGTTATTTTTAAGCACATAAACAAAACCAGGTAATAACTTCTCATACATTGCTCAATTGGGGTGTTTGAATATACCAACGTGCTCTACTCAACCCCACGAACATCCCCATATTTTTAGAGAAAATTTCTGATGTCCTATGCACCCTCACACGCTGGCCAAGGCACGGCCACGTGCCTGGCATGTTAAACGGAATCCCTAACGGCGTTAGGGAATATTCCGTCAAATATTGGAATATGTTGTTAAATATACCTGACGCCGTTAGCATATTCCGTCAAAATTGACTGAATATTCGTCTTCTTCTTCCTTGGTTCACCGGAGTTTGGTGCTGGCCACCGCTGTTATTGCCGGATTCTAGAAAAATTTCAAACCATAAAATCTCAATCATTTTTCAACCAAAATCCATGAAATTTTCACCAAAATGAAGCTCTCAACTAGGAGAATAAAATCTTACCACTTTTAGGTCCTAAAACCAAAGGAATCTCGCCGGAAAATTTTGTGAAAAGCGGCCAAACCTATAACACGATGATCCTAAGTATCCCGACGTCAAAACCACTCTAAAATTGATCCAAGGTGCTAAGAGAGCAAGAATAGTATCTTCTAAAGTCCCAAAACTAGCTAAAACCTTCACGATCACGTCTGAGGAATTTTCACCCTTCATCGGAGCTTGGGTAACTTGAGTTCTACAAGTCCTTACGTCCAACCAAGAGTATGCTTCGACTTCTAAGCTTGCAAGGAGTCCAAAAACATCATCCAAAACCTCGATCCGTGAGTGATAAAGCTCATTGAGAGTTTGACAGTACAATTGTACAGAAATGGAAGAAAAATCCGAGAGGGAAAGAGAAAGAGTGTGTCACATCCCGGCCCGGGCCCCCACCACATCCCGGGCTCGACTCCACCGTAGCACGATATTGTCCGCTTTGGGCCCCAACCACGCCCTCACGATTTTGTTTCTGGGAACTCACACGAGAACTTCCTCATGGTTTTGTTTCTGGGAACTCACACGAGAACTTTCCAATGGGTCACCCATCATGGGATTGCTCTCGCGCGAACTCGCTTAACTTCGGAGTTCCGATGGAATCCGAAGCCAGTGAGCTCCTAAAAGGCCTCGTGCTAATTTGAGGTGGGAATGTAGATATAAGGCATAGAGGATCCACTATCATGGGTGATGTGGGATCTCACAGATAGTCAACGGGTTTGTGTGTGTGTGTGTGGTCCAGGTTTAGACAACCAAACAAAACAAAACAAATAATAATTTTAAGTTCGAATTGGGTCCAAAAAGTTAGGAAGAAAGTGAATTGGTCCCAAATCTAAGCTCAATTCACACAACACAACTCAATGTCCAAGGGTATAATCGTCATTCCACCTATCGAGGATAAAATATTCCATATTTCGGGATGGGCTGTCACACTTAACACACATGTTATATTCAACTGAGAATGCGACCTAACAGTATTGCATTGTTCTATTCTAGCAAAGGAATAATCTCACAATATCCAACAATAGTAAGACACAATTTTTTTTTTGTCAAACAATAAATAATTAATACTAAAGTGATTTAAACTATGAGAAAGGAGAGAATTTGAACTTAAGCGGAGTAAGTTTAATGAGAAATGCTACATCCACTAGGTCAATCTAATTACTTGCAAATAAGACACACAATTAATAGGAGATATTTCATTGCTCCTTAAGCTTTCATATGGTTACACTTGTAGGTTGTAGTTTGATATTTTCCCGAGACCAAAATTTGGAAACCAAATAATGTCTCCAATAGAAAATAAGCACGTTAATCAATGCTTAAGTAATATCCAATCATCAACCACAACAATGGGTTTGCAAATTATACATGTTTACATTGTCACAGTTGTGTAGTCTGATGTCATATGTTCGAATGTCTTCGGAGGGTATTGTCTTAGTGATACAGATGACATGTCAAAAGTGCGTGTATTAGTGTTATTTTTCTCCACTTATAAATAAGAGGTCTCAAGTTGTACTCACATGCATCATGAATTTAATACTTAATTATTAATTATCATAATCTATTGTGTGATTTAACCTACTAATATTGACATTTTACTTGTATATGATGACATGGTAAGGACCATGATCCATATCGGTGAAGGATCAAGTCAAGTGGGTTCAGAGACATTAAACTTAACCCGATAGAGTTAATAAGGGTTTAGACATGAATTCAACGCGATATTTCTACACTAAAGTACACATTAAAGGAAGAGAGAGATTGTTAAGATATGTTTGGGTGAGAGATTTATAAGTCCCAAGGAATTAAGGTCAAGTTAGATAGAGAGGATTAGAAATGCAATTGCAAATGCATGTGAGAGACATTTATAAATGCCTACTTCCATGTAGTGTTTTACAATTCCCTCTTACATGCCATTGTAGTGCATATAGATAGCTTATCTAATCCCCTTTATTTAACATTTTGAAGTCTCATTGTTACTAACTTGTTACTAATTTTGAAGTCTGTGTCATAAATCACTCACTCGAAAATAACCTAACTATTGTTAGGTGTTACGAGAGCATAATGAGAAAGATAAATATGTGATTGGTACTGATAATGAGGAAGATTTTGTACTAAGTTACACCCTTACTATTTTAGTGACTGTGTGATAATCAATTTTAGTTTTCACCTATTGAAAACTAAGAAGTGAAAGCTTGTTACCCAACTGTTTTCAGTTTTGAAAACCAAAAGCTTAAAAGAATTGCCAAGAACACTATTCATTTTCTGAAAATGAAACTAAACATCAAAAATAAAAATCAAATAATCTTTTGATAACTATTTTGTTTTTGTTGTAGGCCTATTTGATTGAACGATCTAAGGTTTAAAGAGAGAGAGGGGGCCGGCTACAATTATAGAGAATAGAGAGTGATTTAATTGTGAGGGGTGTTTGATTCACCCCATTGTGCCTTTATTTATAGTAGTAGGATAGGTAAAAACCTTTCCATTTAGGATTACAACATTTAATAGGTAATCTACTCCTAATATGAATATAAGATACATTCCTAGAATCCCTAGGATTTAGACAATCACATTCATATTCTAAATATGACTGCAACACTCCCCTTTGAGTGTGTAAATACTCAACAAACCATCGCATCAGATCTTCAGAAGATAAGGTAGAATAGTAGATGAAGTCATCGGCACAACGGGTGATCGCGAGTCTCAAATTTAAGTGAAGTATGCATTTGTAGTAAAACTCACAAAACCTCGCTATGGTAAAACTCAAGGCATGGGGAAAACCCATAGACTAAGGAGAAAAGTGAGAAGTATGCATAATGTCTAAAACAAATGTCAAACAGGACGAAGGTAGTGAACTCAACAAAGTATGATCATCCCAGGATGGGTGCCTCGTTAAATAGGAAAAAGAGTATATGAAGATCATATGAGTATGCTTCTAGATACTCCCCCTAAGTTAGACATAACTTCTAAATAAGATAACTACAAGCGACTCGACTCAAATAATTTATGCATACCGATTCCTTGGACGAGCTTCTGAAATCTAGACTTAGACAATGACTTGGTGAAGAGATCGGCCAGATTGTCCTGGGAACGGATTTGCTTGACTTCAATGTTCTGATGCTGCTGCTGGTGTGAGTAAAAGAACTTCGGCGCTATGTACATGGTGTTGTCTTCCTTGATGTATCCCTTCTTTAACTGCTCGATACATGCTGCATTGTCTTCAAAGATCGTTGTATGAAGGTCAACGACTGATGTAAGACCACTAGTGCTTCGAATATGATCCATAACTTCTCTCAGCCAAAAGCATTCACGCGATGCTTCATGCAGGGCGAGAATCTCAGCATGGTTCGACGAAGTTGCAACTAGCGTTTGCTTAGTAGACCTCCAAGATATGGTGGTGTCTCCAACGGTAAAGACATAACTTGTTTGAGAACGTGCCATATATGGGTCAGACAGATATCCAGCATCTGCGTAACCAACAAGGCAAGAATCAATCCGAGTACTATAAGGGGCGGCAACACTTGAAGATTTGTAGGTATAGAACAAGCCCAAATCCGTAGTATCTTTAAGGTAGCGGAAAATGTCTTTAACACCATTCCAGTGTTTGCGTGTGGGCGCATTGTTGTATCTTACCAAAAGATTAATAGCGAAGAAGTTGTCAGGTTTAGTGCACTGAGCCAAGTACAATAAAGCCCTAATTGCACTTAGGTAAGGAACTTCAGGTTCCAAAATCTCTTCCTCATCCTCTTTTGGAATGAATGGATCTCGTTTAGCATCTAGAGTCCAAACGACCATGGGTATACTCGAAGGCTTCGCTTTATCCTCATTAAAACGACGCAACACCTTTTGAGTATAGCTCGATTGATGTACTAGGATTCCATCCAAACAATGCTCGATCTCCAGGCCGAGAAAATGTCAAGTTTTCCCAAGATCCTTCATCTCAAATTCTGATTTCAAGTGTGTAGCAATTTCCTCAAGCTCTACGGAAGTTCCAATGAGGTTCATGTCATCGACATAAAAAGCAAAGATTGCAAATCCGGAATGTGACTTCTTTATGAACACGCATGGGCATAATTCGTTGTTCATATAACCCTGATTTGTCAAATATTCACTCAGACAGTTATACCACATCCGCTCGAATTATTTCAATTCGCAGAGTGACCTCATCAACCTAATTGAGAGAGTGTTCCGTGGTTTAGAACTATTTGAACCAGTTAATGGGAGTCATTCTGGAACTTTCATGTAAATTTCTGTATCTAGATCCCCAAAGAGATACGTGGTTACCACGTCCATAAGCTGCATATTCAGTTTTTCAAAAACTACCAAACTGATTAGGTAGCGGAACATTATAATGTCCATTACGGGGAATTCCTCTCCTTATAATCAATCCCAGGGCGCTAAGAGAAGCCTTATGCTACGAGGCGTGCTTTGTATTGCACTATTTCATTCTTCTCATTACGCTTCTTCGCGAAGCCCCACTTGTAGCCAACGAGCTTCACGCGTGGTGGTGTAGAAATGAGTTCGACCTGG
Source organism: Cydonia oblonga (assembly GCA_015708375.1). Classification (NCBI taxonomy): domain Eukaryota; kingdom Viridiplantae; phylum Streptophyta; class Magnoliopsida; order Rosales; family Rosaceae; genus Cydonia; species Cydonia oblonga. The sequence continues at coordinate 7,404 of JADOBS010302759.1, read as the reverse complement.
ATTGCTTGCTTCCAGTTTGACCAATCGGTTCTACGTCGGCATTCATCGACGGAACGTGGTTCAATGTCATCGCTAAGCATGATGTCAGTAGCTACTGAGTACATTGGCTAGATGCCAATGTACCTTGCTGTGTGAAGGGTGCGGCCTCCCCACCTCTGGGGACGGTCCGGCCTTCCCAGGCGGGTTGTTGATGTACGTGGGGTACATTTATCCTTGTAGGTGCGTTTGCAGCGGGTATTTGTGATCTTGTCACCTTTGATAGATCATTAAAATCATCTGGCATGCTTTGAGTAATGCTCTGAAGATCTATAATTCATCGCACCTTAGATTCAGACTGGGCAATACGGGGATTTAAATGAGACATATGGGAGCATACCACAACAATTCGCGACGTTCTACGGGAATGTTAACTTGCTTATCTCCCCCTAACGACGGGAAGACTATCTTATCAAAGTGACAATTCGCAAAACGTGAGGTAAAAAGATCTTCTGTCAAGGGTTTTAAGTAGCAAACAATTGATGGCGAATCATAACTGATAGAGATTCCCATTTTTCTCTGAGGACCCACTTTGGTACGTAGTGACGGCACTATTAGCACATAAATGGCGCACCCAAACACCCGTAAATGCGAGACATCAGGCTCGTATCCAGTGACCAACTGTAACGGTGAATATGGTTGGGTAGTGGTGAGCCTTAGGATGACCAACATAGCTGCGTGCAATAGTGCATATCCCCAGGCAGATACTGGTAGTTTGGTTCTCATATCCAAAGTCTGAGCTATCAATTGAAGGCGCTATATGAAAGCTTCTGCCAGGCCGTTTTGGGTGTGAACATGTGGTACAGGATGTTCCATATCAATTCCTACTAACATGCAATAATCGTCAAAAGTCTGTGACGTAAACTCTCTAGCGTTATCCAGTCGAATCAACATAATCGGATAATCAGGATAGTGAGCCCTTAGCTTAATGATTTGAGCTAGGAGTTTAGCAAACGTGGCGTTGCGTGTGGACAACAAGCAAACATGTGACCATCGTGTCGATGCATCAACCAACACCATAAAGTATCTAAATGGTCAACAGGTTGGTTGGATAGGTCCACAAATGTCCCCTTGAATCCTCTGAAGAGATTTAAGAGGGTCATGAATAATCTTTGTTATGAGGGTTGAGTATTCAACTTCCTAAAGAACACACTTTGCATGGTGAGAGTCCAACATAGGGATGTAACTTATGCCCGTGTGAAGATTTAAGGATACGACGCATCATATCACATTCAGGATGTCCCAAACGGTCATGCCAAAGTAACAAAGTGTCCTGGAACTGAGGCATAGGGCCAGCCACACTGTGGGCTTCTATGTCACGAATGGTTGTGATGTACAACCCACTCGGCAGACGTTCGAACTTCTCGTGAATACGTTTTTGGCCATATTCGTACGAAGTGATACAAAGAAATTCAGAACCATTATCTTCAGTGTTTCAATATGATATTATTATCTCGAATATCTCTACAACTCAGCAACGTTCTTCCGGAACGTGGATAATAGAGTGCTTCCTTAATGGTTAAGATAGTACCATTGGACAGCATAATACGTGTCTTTCTGTATCCTTCAATCACGTTGGATGGGCTTGAGAGAGTTGTCAAATGAGCTTTCTTGGGTATTAAGTTCGTAAAATAGTGTCGTTCAAGCAAGATGGTGTACGTGGTTGCACTATCTGCTAGACAACTAACTTCCTCACTAGACATACCTAGAAATAAATTGATTGAATTGGTCACATGCATAAATATAATTCCATTCATTCAGTTAAGCAATTTGAGAAAATAATATCCATTCAAATAACAATCCATAATTCAAAACAAACCAAAACTAAACAAATTATTCCAAATACTTAGAAAAATTGTTCAAAATTAAACCATAAACCTAGAAAAATAGGGGGTAGGGCCGGCCACTCCTAGTGGGTTAGACCACTAGGGCAAACACCCTAAAAACATGTCTAATTTATTCATCCAGAGGAGCTGACGCCTCCTGAAAATCCGATATCTCCATTGATGTAGTAGCATCTTCTGGATGATCCACATGTGCAAAGTTAGACTCACAACGAGAATGATACTTGGCAATAGCTTCAAGGGAAGCTCAGCAAACGCGTGACTAGTGATCCCTTGATCCACAATGATAGCACATGTTCAATTCAGTATAAGCAGGCTGAATGGGAGTTTTGCCCTTGTTCTTGAAGTTTGGGGCCTTAAGGGCGAGTGATGGACGTTGTAGGGTTACATTTCTTCCCTTAGGTGCGGCACTTTGTTGACCTTGGGCCCATGGTTAGGCTTGCCACCCATTGCCACTACCACAACAATTCTTTTGTCATTTATGGCTTCTAGAATTGGTCGCATACACTTCAGGTGCGGGGTTCGAGCCAGTGGGTCAAGATTGATGGTTCTTCATCAAAAGTTGATTATGCTTTTCAGCGATAAGTAAAAAGGAGATCAAATCTGAAAACTTCGTGAATTTTTGTGCCCTAGATTATTGTTGCAGGACAATATTGGTGGCATGGAAGGTCGACTACATCTTCTCCAAGAGATCTGATTTGGTTAGTTATACTTTGCAGAATTTCAACAGTGAACGGATTCTACAAACTTCATAGTTGTATTCATTCACGGACTTAAAGTCTTGGAAGTGAAGATGCTGCCAGTCGTGTCTTGCTTTAGGCAAGTATATGTCTTTCTGGTGATTGAAACGGTCAACCTGAGCAAGCCAAAGGGTGTGTGGGTCCTCCTCAGCGAGATACTTAGTCTACAGTGCATCATGGATGTGTCTTCGAATGAAGATCATTGCAGTAACCTTCTGAGCTTCGTCAACAGGTTTGTCAGCGACGGGTGTCTCGATGGTGGCTCTAATACCCTTTGCAGTCAAATGGACCTTCACGTCTTGAACCCACTTCAGGTAGTTTCTTCCAGAGACTTCTAGAGTGGAGAAATCGAGCTTGTTCAAGTTCGACATGTCCCTAAAATGGAGGGAAAAACGTGATTAGTCATATGGTAAGCCATAGACATATATCGTAGAACATACAGGTTCTGTAGACAAGTATTGGTTTAATTTATGCATGAAAACTACAAGTTTCATGTGGTATGTTTTGAATTAAAACTTCGGGTTTCAAAGGCACTAAATTTGAAACTAATGGTTCAATTTAGTCTTATGAACAATCAGTTCATAATGAAGGGTTTATGCAAGAAACACATAATGCAATATATTAATTTGAATATAGTGGATTTGAGGTTCTTCGGGAACTCAAGTGTGAGAGCTTCGTTACTACGAAAGTATGTTATGGTTCAAAATATAAAAATAAATTATTGAATCGTTAATGTCCAAAAGTGATCGTCAGGTCAATAATTTTGGATTCATTATTAGATTAATGGACTACATGTCACTTTTAATTAATTCACTAAATCGGGCCATACAGGGTCGATTGCAGAAGCAAAAATAATATTAACATACAAGTTAAAATTATTTAGAATGCTAAAATAATAGCATTTGGGTCGAAAAATATTGCCCTAAAAATAATTGGGTTATGGTTGGGTGCCTTGGGTAAAAGGCAGGGCCCTAAAGGGCCTCGAGAGTGGGTTGCCGGCCATGAGGGTGTGGGAGAAACCCCAGCCGCAGCTGGGTTTCAATTTTGGGCCGAATGGGGGGCACAGGTTCAGGCTTAGCATGTTTGCTGGTATGTGGGTTAGCAAGAAAAGCCCAACCGCAAAGGGTTGACTGTACGTGATGCGGGCCAGGGCAAGAGAAAAAAAACCCAGCCAACTGGGCTGTTGGGATAAAGGTTGTGGGACGGGGCAACAATAATACCCAACAAGCACAAAAGGCTCGCTGGTAGCCTGGCCATGACAGCGTGGTGGGCTTGGGGCTGGAGGCCTTGTCGAGATAGATCCCAGGGCAAGGCCTGGTTGCTGTGAAGGTTAGTTGGGCTTCAGGCCATTAACCTTACTAACTGTAGTGCACAGTGGTGGTGCGATGTGTGTGCCGCACCATGTCTAATTTCCCCTTTTTTTTGGAAATCCCTTAGGGTTTAGGAAACCCTAAATTTGCTTATAATTTCATTTTATACTTTGAGTCACATATTCCACATAACAATTTAATTGTGCGATGCATGAAACAAATATATATTGACAAAAATATAAACACATTCAATATATATATATAGGAAACCTTTCACAAGAGGGATCCCCATTTTTCTAAAAAAATGGGGACATCCTCTTGACCGTTGGATTTGACTTTAATGAAATCATGTTGTTGAGATTCTGTGGCCTGTGTTTTAATCCCAACCACACATATAGGGGTTTATGCTTCATGGGGAATGTTTTCATGCTTCATAGATGTTTCAAATATCTTTTTTTATTTTAAGCGTACCTGATTAGCAAAAAACAAAAATAAGCCTTTGAATTTTGTGGATGATACCCTCCTCCTACGATGCGTCAATTCCTTAGCTTTTGGCAAGAGCATGCTGATAACGTGTTGTAGGCCTATTTGATTGAACGATCTAAGGTTTAAAGAGAGAAGGGGGCGGCTACAAGTAGAGAGAAGATAGAGTGATTTAATTGTGAGGTGTGTTTGATTCACCTCATTTGTGCCTTTACACAATCACATTCCTATTCTAAATATGAATGCCACAATTTTTTGATTTTTTTTTTCACTTTTTATTAAAAACTGAAAACTTGTTGAAACAAATAATTAAATTTATAATTTACACTTTACACTTTAGGAAATTCAAAAAATTGTTTTTGAGATTAGATGGAAGAAGATGATGACTCCCGAACAGAGCAAGCGACCAACTTGGCCCACTGCTACAATCTCATCTTCACCTCCTCCGCATTGCCACCGTCTGAAACAAAATATCAAAAAACACCAATCAAAATCCGGCGGATAAAAAAAAGTCCAAGATCAAATCAATCCAATGGTTCACATCAACCAAACCTGTTAACAAGCTTTTACTGCACTGCTTATTTACATCGTGGTAAAACTCCAAAGCTAGTAAAGTATCGGATAGTTTCGGGTCGACTTCGGGTAAATCGAACCCAAATCCAAGCTCAATACAGGCCTTCAGCTCTTCCAAATCATCGTCGGAAATGCTTTTGCTACGAACAAGGCGGCGCGTGCCAGAAATGCTAATTCGACGTTACCACGTCTCTTCCCCGATCGTGTCAGGCGACCACGAATTCTGCTTATAGAGAGGGTGAAGCGGTGGCACGTGGGGGGTTTTCATGGTGTCACTAAGGAAATGTTGGCGTCATCGTCGTTTTGGACCTTTGGTGGCGACCAGAAAGGATAAGGGTTAGGAAATTCGGAAAATTAACCAAATTTCGGATCCTAAATAAAATTCTAACCATCGTTTTAAATTTTTAATAATTATAACCAAAAGTTGATATGAAAATACTAATACACCCTTAAAATAAAGTTTTCTAAAAAATAAAATAATAAATAAATAAACCAAAATACAAAAGGCTCTACTGTCTTTTACCGCCGTCTCTGTCCTTTACAGATGATAATCCAAAACCATATAAACCTAACCCAAGCACAACCAGCCATGGCGTGCAGCACGATCCCTCTCTTTTATACTCTCACATACAACCTTCGTTTCGTTTCGAACCCCCAAAATATTTTCGACCTCCTCTACATGAAGATAACTCTCACTCTTAGTCTCGGTCAGCTTCCTCCTCTGCTCTCCAATTTCTTATTTTCAACTACGACGATGTAATCCTTGAGTTCGAGAACTTGCACCACCAAACTTACAACGAGGCCTTGGCTCACTTCATTGTCCGCTGCCCTTCCTCAACATCTCAGCCCCTCAATTAGGACCTCCACTTCTAAGATTAGCTCCAAAACCAAATTGTTGGTGAAAACCCCTAAATGCAATGGTCCCTTCTCTTTTTCTCTCATTTCCTCCTAAAGGTTGAACTTTGGATTTTGTTTTCTTCTATGATTGAATTGGGGTTTTGGGTTGTTTAAGGAACTTCAAGGAGCACGGGTGGCTTTGAACTTATTCAATTCTACTTCGAATCTCCTAATCTTAATTGAATCTTGCTTTGTCTAATTTCCACGGATGACATTTTGTTTTTGGTTTTTTTGAGAAAACTTTATTTGAAGGGTGTATTAGTATTTTCATATCAACTTTTGGTTATAATTATCATAAATTTAAAAAGGTAGCTAGAATTCTATTTAGGGTCCAAAATTTCTTTAGTTTTCCAAATTTCCCATGAGGGTTTGGCGGATCTGGGAATGCATTTTTAAAGATAGGTGTTGATTGGTTGCCACAACAGAATAAGGTCGTAGTAGGCCCCGTGTAATATCCCCAAAATTTTAGGTGGTGATTAAGAGGGATTACTTGTGGCCATTAAAAAGTTTTCTTACTTTTGAGACCAAGCTTTGGCTTGAAAGAAAAAACGAAAGAAAAAGAAAAAGAAAAATAAAATAAAAATAAAAATAAAAAAAAAACTGGCCAATTGGATTTAAAAAGGGGGGGATGGGTCTAGAACCCCCCAAAACTTTCCATTCTAGCCAAAACCCCTCCAAACTTTGCCTTCCAGCCGGAAAAAAAAAATTCGAAAGGGGTTTACCCTTTTTCGCTCTTAGGTTGTCACAAGCTAATCTAAGGAAGAGGAGTTAGTTTTCTTTGCTTGTGGAAGTTAGAACAAGTAAGAATCCTTCCTTTGTCTCCATTTATGGTATTTATTTCTTACCTTTGGGATTTATTAGATATTTATTTTGAAAACCCATGAATTAGTTTGGGTGGGAGTAGGAAGCTTGAAGGTAGCATAGTTCATGTCATAGTTTTAGTGTTGAGCACCAAGTGTTTGATTAAAGTCCTCAATTAACCTTAAATTAGGGTTTGTTGTTGGTATTTTGTATAAGTAGTGTGTAATGATTTTTTTGCTTTTAGATAAGGAGGAGAAAGACAAGGGGACTACTGAACAAGTCGACGAACACCCTAGAAGTTGAATATCAAGGAATTGTGTTGAGGTAGGGGAGTTTTAATCCTAAAAAAAAAAGTTTTGATTTTTCATTCTTACATGATTAAGAATTGTTGGCAATTGAGGACTATTTCAAGCTTATTTGAAATGGTTTTCTATTTTCGATTATGTGAAAGAAGTGACGCAAATATTTTCTCTACGGTTTGATCTTAATGATTCGAATTCCATTGCTAGAACTTGGGTGAGTTAAAGTGATTGGAATGAATTTTCTTTCAAGATTTTGTTTTGATGTGCATGCATCTTATTTTACTCAATATCGAATTTTGAAGCATCTTGTTACGAATGTTCAAATTGTGAAAGTAGATGGAAAGTAGTATAATACCTGTGCAGATGTGAATGTTGAGAAATGTATGATTGGGCACAATGACCCGTGAAGTTGTTTGAT
>JADOBS010302758.1:0-15183 GCA_015708375.1 Cydonia oblonga | reverse complement strand
CCATCATGGGATTGCTCTCGCGCGCTACTCACTTAACTTCGAAGTTCCAACAGAACCCGAAGCCAGTGAGCTCCCAAAAGGCCTCGTGCTAGGTAGGGATGGGAATATACATTTAAGGATCACTCCCCTGGGCGATGTGGGATGTTACAAGGTTTTTAGGTAGATAACTCACCAAACTCTTTACAACAACAACAATCAAGTCTTATCTCACTAGATGCGGTCGGCTATATGGATTATAGAACATCACAACACTCGGTTTTGCGACATATCTTTTGTTAGCTCCAAGTACTGCATATATTTCCTTAAAGTCTCTTTCCAAGTCTACGTCTCAAACTCTTTGACAAAAAATACCCACCAAACTCAAGACAAATTGGAAGGAATGGATGGAAACTCTCAAACATTGTCCAATGTTGAAGGTAGAATACCGTTAGAGCATTAGTAAGGGAGAAGAAATGAAGGACACCCCACATGTAAGACCATTAGTAAGGGTTATATTTATCACCCTTAATTTCGTGTAACAAGCCACGACTTTTAGCAAATTCATCAACATTTCGTGTGATATTTGGCAATTTCACCGACTACACATCCCTAATTAATATATATCAACGAATTCAATTGGGCATTGGACTAGCTAGAGGTAGCCAAGAAATGAAAGGTTGTCACCAGCATTGAAGATTTTAAAGAATTATAGATTAGGGCATGTCTAATGCAAGGCATGAGTGGTGGATTATCGCAGTGATTATGATCTGTCTTTTTTACTTATGTGTTTTAGATTCAAATTATCTCTCCACTCCTTAATGTAGTTTGAGTAGAAATTTTGCTTATTGAAAAGGAAAATACTTAGGTATTATCAATGAATACTCACTTTTTGATTTGGCTCGACAAAAAAAGGTCGAGTGTTTCTTTTTTATTAATCCCAAAGAAAAATTAATAACATTTCCATTATTTTTTATAAGAGTAAATTGTAGCAATGGTCCCTCAACTTTAATCAAATTAGAGCAATGGTCCCTCAACTCATCAAAATGTGTAGCTATGGTTCTTTTCATCAACTTCGTCAGAATTTTGTCAAAATAAGTTATGTTGGAATGACCATTGCTACAATTAGGGTCTCTCAACTCATCAAAAAGTGTAGCTATGGTCCTTTTCGTCAACTTCGTCAGAATTTTCTCAAAATGAGTTATGCTAGAAGGACCGCTACAATTGGGTTAAAGTTGAGGAATCATTGCTCCAATTGGGTTAAAGTTGAGGGACCATTTCTCCAGTTGGATTAAAGTTTGACTAATGGTAATAGATTTTTAGTTGAGGGACCATAACTATACGTTTTGATGAGTTAAGGGACCAATGGTAATTGATTTTTAGTTGAGAGATCATTGCTCCAATTGAGTTAAAGTTAATGGACCATTGCTATAATTTACTCTTTTTATAACAATTAAACATGTGTTAAAATATCATTGCACAAAATTAAAATGTGAGTAGTACTCAAGTATTATCCTATTAAAAAGGGTTAAATCATGTTTTAATGGGTTCTATGTATATTATAGATTGAATAATGTGCATTTAATTAGTATTTTGTATATATTAACAGTTTTCATCAGATAAAAGAATTGAAAAAAAGGATAAACTAATTTTCTGCTCATTTCAAAACTAGATCATGCACGTGATTAGAAAAATAGATACAGTAACAATTAATGTACCTGAAGATAATAGACTACTGCAGAATAAAAAATATAAGCCAAGACGCATTGTTTTGTTTACTATTTGTACCATGCTTCTTCCCTCTTGAGAAATTCCATAACACAAATCCCCTGTGCGATTGGAAAAATCTTTGTTTCCACAAAACCTACAGATTTTGCTAAGTTATCAAATTCAGCAGTTGTTCTTTCTCTACCACCAGGCAATGCCATCATTGAGATGTCCAACGTTACTATGTTCAACACTGCTTTAGTATTCTCCAATACTTCTGGAATTGTAAATTCCACAACTATCACCTTCCCATTTTTTGGTAATGCCTCGCAACAGCTTTTCAATAATTTCTTGCACCGGTCGTCTTCCCAGTTGTGGAGCACCCACTGAAAACCATGTATAAGATTATATCTAGGTTGATGATAAATTAATTTTCAATAATTCATGGGAAAAAAGAACAATTAAAACGAGTACAAGCTAGAAGCAAACCATGCATACCTTCAGCATAATTGATTGTGCATTTGGTATGGTCTCAAACATATTTCCACCGATATGATTCACACCTGTATGTATTTATAATGATTTACATAACCAAATTAGGGGTCAAATTGATTAAAATTAAGAAGTGTACATGGGATGATGATAACAACTAAATAATCGTATACGGCAAGAGGCTTATAATTCTTTTCTTTTCTTTTTTCAAATTTAGAGGCTTTTAACTCAAGTTGTTAAGATTATTTATTATTGCAAGCGAGACTCAGGGTTTGTATATAAAAAAAATAAACCGACTGCCTTTCCAATCTTTTAGTTTCATTATTAATCTATAAGGAATAAGGGAGGAAATTTTACGTGTGATACATAAGTCATATTAAAGTCAAGTTCAGTATTGACAAAGATCTATTATGGTTTGAGGACCCTCCTAACACTATTCAAGACGTTCTCATCCATAATTGAGTGTAAACTTGCTTCCTTTAAACAAGTGAAGAAAAAAAAGACAGATTATAAAATCTATTTTCTAATTAATTCACGACACTAAGTTACTAACCTTGGTAAGGAGGAGCTTGAGCAACAACATTAGGCAAATCGAAGTTAATTCCACGGATGTGGGGATACTTGGAAACTACTTTCCAAATGGTTTTTCCAATTCCGCCTCCAACATCCATCAACTCTTTCACCCCTTCAAAACCATTATAAACCTTCAGCACCTCATCAAAATTTAGGTTAGAACTCTCTGCCATGGACTTATTAAACAACTGGCCCAGCTCAGCTTTCGTGGACATGTACTCAAATATGGTGATTCCATGAGCCTTGTAGAAGGGCACAGTCTCCGGTTCGAGCACGGAATCCTTGAGCATGGAAAGGCTCTTCACAATGTCAAGCTCACAGTTGAAACTAATCAATGGAGCTAATGAGACTCCATTTTCATCCGGCACCAAGCAAAGTGTCTCCTTTGTGAGGCCATAAGCCCTGTCTTGCAATGCCTCATCGTCCGCAGACGGTTTTAGAGATGTCGAGAGGAGGGAGTGGACGGCCAGCATTCTTAGTATTCTGTCCAAATTCCGGGCTGAATTCGGATTCGAAGTCGGAATTTGGGAAGCGATTTCTTTTGCAGTGAGATGAGATCCGGCAGGGCCTGATTTGGCAATGATGCTGAAGACATTTAGCTCAATGGCAGCTTCTAGAGTCATTTGGAGGGGAATGAAATTCATCAAACTCCTAGCTGACACAATATTTTCAATGCTTCTTTGGTTTTCCTCCATGTTTTTGGGAACGTTGTTCTAGATTGCTTGTGCTTTGCATGGCTCCGCTTTTGGGCACCAATTAATATTTTGGTAGTTGAAGGCAAAAGACTCTCTCTCCCGGCGGAGATTAATTTCCGCACCAAAACTAAAGCTTGACCTATTTACACAGTGGTTGATTTTTTTTGTCCCATTTATATACAACGATATTCTATTTGAGAATTCTAAAATGCATCCGTGGTTGAGATACATTGTTTTGGCGGATGTCTAGATTTCTGTGTTTTAAATTAAGCATTTCAATCTAGCCATTCGTAGGGTACATCAAATACATCGGTATATTGTAGAATTGGTCATTCATAATAAATTGATATTGAACTCACCATTCCCGAGGTCGAACTTAGAATCTCTCACTTACAACTATAATGTTAAGTAGCAAAATATAGCGTGTGTTTCATACACTGAATTTGAAGAGAACAAAATTTGTATTACGAAAAAAATGGTCGAAAAAGAAAAACACATCTTCCTTGAGTATTTGAAATCCACTTTATCTCAACAAAAAACCTTCACATGTTAATTTGATAAATAAGTAACACAATGTTTTACTCAAAATTCGAATGCAAAATCTGTTCACATCGAAGCGAAATGCTGCATATGAATATATGATGCCATGGTATATGGTGACTACTAGTTTTATGGTCAAGATGGGAGGTGCAATTGCTCAACCACATATGGATAAGACATTCTACATCTTTTGTTAAATCTCAAGATTTTGAGCATAATGTACAATCTAGTGGCAGTGGGGAGAATTTGTCTAGGCAGCCCCATTTTACAACACAATCTATACTACTATTCGATGATTCATTTTTTGACAAAAATCATTTCTCGCGATTCATCGTTAGGAGCTTGTACTTTCAATTGAAACTAGTAGATAAAAACCGGCACAAGCATGAGGATACCAGAAAGAAGGGTGAAGAGTGCTGCAATCTACTAGTGTGAAGCAGACAGCTCGGTGTCATCTGAAGTTACAGCATTGAGCTTGACCTCTAGCCAACTTGTCCCAAAGACAGATCATTTGCCTTGGCGATTGGTAATGTGCAGTGAAGTAGTTCTCCATGCACCCGTACTGACAAAACTTCCAGTTATGGGAGTATTGGACAATTGCTGTGGTGCTGTTGAATTGATCAACCCACATTCCCATGCTCACATCTTCCATCTTGAAAAGCTGCAACCAAACACACATCTTTCAGCAACCACATACATTATAGCTTTTCTTTTGGCCAATGCATATTAATTTTGAACAGGAACTGAAGGAAAACTAAAGAAATCATCCTACGAACAGAGGTAATAAGTCAGACAATTAGTAACTTACCCTTAGCCTATGACTAACGTGCTGAGAAATGATGAACTTAGCAATATCAATGGAAATTACATATCCAGGGCCATTGGCGTATGGAGGATAAACTTCTTCCGGCCACTCCTGTCACAATAGACAATAATGCTTCAGAGGGAGAGAGAAAGAAGAGTAGAAGAAAAAATCACAAACATAAAGGGATTAACGTCCATCCTCTTTGAAAACTCTTAATCCTCTCAGGGGAAAACTAAAAACAAATTACAATTAGATAACAGCGACAACAGTAGGGAAGGAGCCCTATGCATGGAAATTATTTCTTGTCCATTCAATATGATTCTATTGGTACCATGGAGCTGCAATTGACTTGGGTCCAACCACTATATCCAATTTTCCGAATATACGATTAAGAAAATAAGACATGATGGATCATTCATGAGCACCCACAAGACAGCTTATGAAATGCAACTCTTAAACAAAAGCAGATAACTGGATGACTTGAAAACCAAGTAGAGGTGCACGGAAACTTGCATACCTCGTAGGTTACAGCCCATTTTCCACTTCTGAGAGGGCGATGCAAGAGGTTAAGATTGCCCATATAAAGGGATTTTTTAGAAGAGATGCCCTCAATTTCCTTTAAGACAGTGTCCACTCTAACAAATGTGTCATCGTCACATTTCATGATGTATGCAGCTGTCACGTTCTGAGTCTGCATCAAGATGTTAAAGCTTTTCAATACAACGAATACAAACTCAAAAAAGGCCCAGTTGAATGGTTTACTAAATTACAGATACATAACTTTTTTGATTTATAACAATATATATGTAATATGTTTACTGAACGACGAAATACTGGAGAATAAACTGAACTCACCCCAAACTCACAAATAGAAATGGTTTTCAGAACAACAAGCTCGTATCGATCCATAAAGGGCAAAATAACAATATCACCAAAGTAAGCAGCCTCTTTCTTCAGCATTTGATTTACCTCCTTCCTTGGATTCTGCAAAACTTAATAATTAGTAAAACCAAATATTGAAGGAACAGATTCATATAAAACAGAAACAGTTTCAATATAAGATTGAAACTCATCAATCTACAAGTCACTGAGTGCCTACTCACATTTGTTTCTTTTTATTGCTAGGAAAATTTCAAAGGTTACAACCCTAAGGCTAAAATTCAAGTCAATTCCCACTGAAGGGTGGGTCATGCTATCACTGCCCTGCGCCCGTAGGAACAATTCACTTGTTTTCTAAAATAAAATTGTAAAATGATGCAGGTATAAAATTTGAATCAACTCATTCCATTTAGAACAAGTTGTTTTCTTTCATCCAATCAACTTTACTACGTACATTCCATATCAGGTAATTGAGCCCATACAATTCAAACACATATCTACATCAGCATCTACACAAATATAGACATTAATCTGGCCTGTCTGACTTTATGAAAGGGAAACAGAACCAATCCAGAATTTCTTTCTCTTTCCGTCAAAGAATCTTTTAACACAAACAAATCCAAGCTTATAAGGAGCAGATAAATTAGTTACAAGCATAAACAGAGGTTTACAATTGGAGCTAGAACTTCAAAATAGATAACAAACAGAAAGCTTAGAAGACTGAATCGCACACTTTTGACCAATTAGAGCCACACCTATATCTTCTCATGCATTATGAGATATAAATATTCAAGGACGTTATACTTTTAAAGAAAAAAGGACTCATATAATATTTGTTCTCCAGCCTTATAAATGGAGAGGATTTCTTTTGTTCTGGCAATAGAAAGGACAGAATCTTGTAAAAATGTCAGCACACCAGATCCTGGGACCTGACTGCTCAACTCTTAATACAAAACCAATTATTGAATAGCTAAAAGCAATAAACTTACCAATGCAACAAAGAAACGGACTACTACATTGGAGGACTTGATTGCTGATGATTGCATCCAAGTTTTTCTCACTGCCATGCGCTCTGCAAAGTGATTTGTGGCAGAAAGAACCCCAACAAACAGCTGAAAAGGTCTCTTGGGTAAAGGACGAGCTTTCCACTTCTCTGCCATCTCCAGTACTCTTTGAGGTGAGAAACTTGGATGAGAAGCGGGAAGAGAAGTAGCATAAACGGAGTGAACATCAACATCTCCTTTAATTGCTAATCCAGTTGCATCTTGAAGTGTAAAACCCTAAAGTTAAAGCATAAAAATAATTAGAAAAAAGTGCATCGCTATTGATGGGGAGGAATAGGAAAACAATACAAGAAATAAAACTGAAATGACACAACCAGATGCTTAAGAACAGATATGATCATTAATCATAACTATGGCCTTAGCACATCCGTGCAATGTCAGAGGCAAAGCATAAGCAATATAAGTAAGTTACTCATTTATCTGACATACCATCCGATATGGAAATGAAGTGACATGCCTGCCCCCAACACTAATATGGAATCCATCCACACCAGCACGTATGGTCAGGACAAACAATCTACCCTCTGTAAACGGAAATGGCCAGGTTACTTCTGGCTTCTGCTCACGCCCTATGAATCGTTTGAACCATGAGGTAGTCTTGGTCTTAGACTCCTTTGAGTCCATACCATTCCGCATCCACTTTTCACATCTCCCATATCCATCAACTGCCACATATGTGCATTAAAGTTATGTCACAACCCAAAAGGTATAGACAATGGTTTATATATATAACATTCAGAATCAACAGCATTAGTATTATTCATACAGAGGTATACTCATGTTTTTTTCTTTAGTTTTGTACTTTCATGAATCTTCATGCCTTTTTACAAATATCATGGCTGCAGAAATACAAGGGAAGGACTTTATCTTCTAAATAATGGAAAAATTTTACCTAGCATGTCTTCATTGCTCTTGGATGGTAAGCCGTCACACCTTTGAGCTGTTCCCCATTGCATCCTGTAACAGGTGTTGTGCTCAATGACTGGCTGCTTACTCCAATCACCTTTTAATCGTGGATTCAAGTGCAGTATCTTTGGCGGGTCTTCCCCATCTACTGACTTCAGCCCTTGCAACTCAACCATGAACTGCGAGACCATAACTGTTCCACCACCCCTCCTCAACTTTGCAAGCTGGGGCACATACTCCTCATGAGCATAACGGGATGTTCCCACCACCGTAATTGAAGAACCTGCAGCAAGTCCACAAGGAAGAAACATCAACTTGTCTCCTGTTGCCAATTCTTGCCCACTCATTGATAACCATGAAGGACATGACTCAGGTTTTCCCTCAATCATAGAACTCTCTCCAATCTCCTTCCCATCAAGTTTACCCACTTCTTCCCAAGCACTTAAACCCAATGTCCAAGCCTCATCTGCCATCCTCTCAAGCACCGAAAGTTCATTAGTTCTATTCCTTCGCCTCATAATCTCACCAGTGATCCGACCATATTGATATTGTAGTGGCTTTATAGGCTTAGATCCACCTTTACTCTCTTCCAAAGGTTCCTTACTAGGCCTCACAGGCACATCTTGGTTTTGGTCTTCCAATTTGCGATGAAACGTGTCCTTATAAACAGAATTAAATAACGGTTTACTCAAATCCACATCTTCGACCAGTTCCAATCCATCATAACCATCATCACCACTCAGCGTCTTTGCTATCTCAAGAAACTGGGGAAACTTAAAGGATATGAAGACCAAGTACAATGCCGCTGTACCAAACAACAAATGCTGCAATTTGAACCTCCTCGTAACTGAAGGTTCAACTTTTAGCCTCTTCATCTTTACCAAACCAACACACAGACTACAATATACTCTACAACAACCACCACCACCAAACGGTTCCTCCGATACCCATTTCTTCAATCACAAAAAGAAACCCAATTCAAGCTCCAAAACCAAAGCTTTCCAAATCCTCAAGAAGAAACCAAATCCAAAACATACAATCCAAATCAACAATGGCAAGAAACACAAAGCATCATACAGTGAGAGAACTCGAACGCCCCAATGGGTTCGGAGAGATCGAGTTCAATAACCCAATCAACGTCACAATTCAGCAACACAATGCAGGAAAAGTAGAAAACCCACAAAAAATCTCAACGCAGAAAAGCTTAAAATGTCAACAGTCTCACCAGCATTCTGCAAACAGTTCGATCTCGACCCAGATGAGCAGACCCCGCAATGGAAATGCAGATGGGAGAGAAAAACCCCAAGCAGATTGGCAGATCGCAGAGCAGAGGAGCAGAGGGTGGTGGGGGAAGAAGGTACGGAGGGAATGTTGTATTAAAGAGGAAAAATTTATTGGGAGAAAGAAATTAAGAAGATATTTGACTGAAACGGGAAATGTTGGTCGGTAGATTTCATTCCCCGTTTCTTTTGGGTTTTTATTTTCCTTTTTTTTCTGTTTTTTTTTTCTTCGGTTGGTCGGTCACCAACCTCCACACCATGATGTCACGGTTTCATGCCCCTCTTTTGTTGTAACAAATTAAACAGACTTCCAACCTCTTGTTTGTTGTTAAATAAATTTCTGTGGTTTCATTGAGACGAGCGCAACTAAAAAAAAATGTTAGAGTGACAACAACTTGGTATCGTATTTATGTAACATCTGGTGTGATAATAAACTTATACATGTCATGTCAATTAATAAATGATATGTACATATCACGTCAATTAATGAATTTTTCTATTTTATTAACCTAGTTGAACGATAGTCTTACGTGAAATAATATTGTTTGAAGATTTTTTTTTCTCATTAAGTATGTCATGTTGGACTATTTTAAAGTAGAAAATTAAGAATGAAGATCCCCTTCGAATCTTCTTTGTGAGGATTTTCTTTGTGAGGATCTTAAGGATTCTTAAATTGCGTTCGTTTTAAAAATTATTTTAAATATTTTTATTTAAAACTAAACATGAACAGTATTATCTTGTAAAAACTGACCATACGATATACGATAAATAATTACGATTTAAGAATTCCTGAAAATCTCACAAGGATGATCCTCATTCGAAAATTAAATAAATAAAAGCAAAGCCCCTTATCCAATTTTCCAAAACCCTCTCTCTCAGTCCCCCACTCCGTCCTCGCTTCCCACTCTGGAGCGGGTGACCCCATAACCGAAAGCTCCAAACTTTAATCCCCAGCACCAATCCAAACCTTGGTCTCTACAGAAACGAATCGCTAGGCGGCAGTTGAACCAAGCTCTCCAACTCCAGTTTTCAAAATTCGGAATATAAAGGTGCATTTCATTCCCTCAAAGTTCAGTTCAGTTCAGTTCATTTCAGTTGTACCTTTTTCCCCACTTTTTTCTTTTGGTTACAAAATGATTTGTAGTGCAAGATTAGAACTTTTCGGTTTCTTTGCAATTATAGCAGTTAGTAGTGTAAATTTGCTAGGTACCCAAATTGGTTTTTTATTTTTTATTTTTTTTTTCAGATTTTGGTGATATTTATGCTGCGTTGAAGTGAAAAATGGCATCTCTACCAGGAACTTGGCTGTATCAAGGTGTGCTCATTTGTTCTTATTTAATAACAAAGATAATTTTGTACTAAGTCCTCGAAGCGGCTTGTGGTATGCCTGGCCGCTGGCCGTGAGATGGGGTAGCCTTCTCTCCCCCTAAACTTGTTTGTATCGTTTTTTTTCACAATTGGTGGTGTTCTTTGGTCAGATAGGGGATTGATAGGTACAGTCTCAGCACAGAGCCATGCTTCTGGGAAGCCATGTTTCAATCACTTCAAGGTTTATATTCTTCTCAATTTATTCAATTTTACATGTACACATATGTGTTTGTGTCTACGCCTCTCCGGTTATTTTGGATTTCTTGTTGTTTTTCTTTTAATTTTTATTAATTGCGTTGCTTGAATTTTAGGCTTTCGATGCTCAATCTCTATTTCATTGTGAAATGATTTCTTTAGTAATTAAACATTGGTGATTTGTTTGGTTGTGGTAATAATGCTGGGACTAAAGTGACCATCTGCTTAAATTGAGACGCGAACTTTTAGTCAGGGAATTTTGTAAAATTGTTTTGCAACTGCTACTTGGAAGCATAGTTGTTTTGTTACATGAGGAAAGTGTTGAGTTTGGGCTGATGTTGCATTAAAGCTTTCCTTGTAGGTTGTAGTTTTCTGGAATCAATTGCGTCCGTGCACAAAACATGCATGTCTATATGTCTTCCACAGCTTTTGGTGCTTCTGTTTTTTGTATTACAATATTTGTTGAACTGATTTTAAATTCCCGGCTCTTGTAATATAAAAGACACTTCATTACGACTAAACTTTTCCTTCTTAGCTTCATTGGTTTTTATAGCCATTTATCGTCATGCTAATTTGGTCATATATAATTTTATGTGCATGGTACAGGCATCAACTGTAAGTTCATTTCCAGTTGGATTATTCCAAGTTAGAGTTGGCTCGAATCTATTGCTAAAGAGGGCACCTTTACTTCCTTGTATAAAGTGTGAGAAGGATGATGAGTCCTCCAAAGAGGTCTCTATTGAGCGTCCACCCTACGATAGTTATATGGACTCAACATCTGGGCAGCTTGAACCTGCATCTGGTGCTCGTGCCAGCATTCCAGGGCAGGATTATTGGCCTGAAGGCACAGCTAGTCGAGTTAGGGCTGCCAGGGCTCCTGAGCCCACTGGTAAGTCAGTTGGATCACCATCTTATGGTAAAAATCCTGGAAGTAGGAGGAGGAAGAATAAAACCTCAGTTGCTGCCGGTGAATCTACTGAACAAAGTGTAGAGTCAAGTGATACAGTGGCAGTGGAACTGCTGGAACCAGAAACTTCAGAGGACGCACTAGAGGATCCTAAAGATACCCCATCTGAATATGTTGTCTATCAGACTGAACCTGAAAAAGAAGAAGAAACAGGATTTGACCTGGACAAGAAACTCGGACGTCCTCATCCCTTTATTGATCCAGAATCAAAGAAGCCATTAGGTGAGCCACTCACAAGTGATGAACTATGGTGGAACTGGAGAAAACCAGAAAAAGAAAATTGGTCCAGATGGCAAAGGAGAAGACCCGATTCTGAAACGGTTAGTGCTTTCATATATATAATGGAGAAATATGATAATGTTGTATTTAATTTGAAAATTATGATTTAAGGCTCACAGGCCATATTCAAGGGATTTGTCAGCCAAATTTTTTATGTATAGGTGATTTGAGCCATGCATATCATTTTGGATTTCAACATTTGGATCCTGTTTACATGAGGTTGTCACAAAAAGCAATGCTGCTTGTATTATATATATGGATGATATCAATATACGCTCATTCGTTGTTAAAGCGCCCATGTAATCAATTCATAAACGAACTGGGGAACTGGAATATCAGAAGGAAAGTGGTCTTTGACTTTCACATTGATATTGTCTTTCAACTTCTTCAGGTTTTTCTCAAAGCAATGGCAGAGACTGGGCAGGTAAAGCTTTATGGTGAAAATCCAACATTGACTGAAACTTCACTTTACAGAGCAAGACGACATCTTTTCAAGGAAGAAAGGTATAATTGATGAATAATATAGTAATCTTCTGTATATGCAAATATAATATTATATTGGCAGACATATATATGTAGTATAGGATTATGTATGTAACTGAAGCAAAAGAAAACTAGGATTTGGTGAATATTGATGATTGGTTTTGTCATCTTTCAGACTGTATTAACTATAAAGGAGAGTGATAACGATTGAGAAACATTAATCAAACTAAAAGAGAGGAAAGGATGGTTCTAGTGCTCAGCTCTTGGTTTTCAAATCCTTTGCTTATGGAAGTCTCTCTTGGGACTTTGCATTGTCAACTTAGAGTGGTTTGTGTCTTAGTTTAGGTTTTATTTAGGTTAGGCTTTTCCTAGCACCTGCTTCTCTGTCTTAGTTTGTTTACACGTAGTGATTGCCTTGTGACCTCATAATATTCACTAAAAAGTTCTATGGAGTTTTTTTTTTTTTTTCCTTATATGGAATTTTCAAGTAACTGCTGAATTTGTAGGCTTCAAGCGGAACAAGAGAGACTGGATAGAACAGGTCCACTTGCATACTATTCGGAATGGGTAAAAGCATGGAAAAGGGACACTTCTCGAGAAGCTGTTCAGAAACATTATGAAGAGACTGGTGAAAATGAAACAACCCAACTAATTGAAATGTTTTCTCATCAAACAGATCGAGAGTATCGCATAATGATGGGGACAGATACCCGTATACGTAGGGATCCCTTAGCAATGCGTATGCGAGAGGATCAAATAAAGCAAAGTACTGACTCTAAAGCTGATAATTTTGTGCGTTATTATCATGAATTACGTTCTTTATATCACTGTTAATCATTTCGACCCCTGAGAGAGTTCAGTTCATTTAAAAAAGGTTTCTATTTCATTTTATCTGAAATGGATAAGTGATGCATTCTTGTGCATTTTTAATTCAGTACTTTAGTTTTTTGTCATCTGTTATTCATCAGTTACACTGTAGTTTTATTAAACATGTTTAATGATGCAGGTTAGTTTGTTGACTAACTTATTTGGCCTTGCAGTATGGGGCGGAGATCCTGTTTACCCAACTGTGAACTATATTCAAGATCCAGATGAAGTGATTGATTACAGAGGCGCAGATTTTCATGAACCGACACCAGATATGCTGTCTTTTCTGAAGGAGGTCAGCACTTTTCACATTCCCCTTTTTTTTTTCTTTTTCTTTTCATTTTTTGGCTTACTGGATTTCTCTAGCATCTGCTGTATCATTATTTTTTTACTTACGTTCTGACTTTCCTGCTCTGTAATCAGCACAAAAAAATCATATCAAGGGAGGAGCTTGAGAAAATTCTGTCAAAAGAGAAGACTCAAGAGCTTGAGGTAATCAATTGACTGTAAAGTTTAGTTAGTCTGATGAATTATCTGTCAAGAAACTCGAATAACAGAGAATGTGCACACTGTTAACTATTTCTTGTTATCATATGAAAATACTCTCTCGATTCCACTCCATTGTTAAACGAAGCTTTATTAGTCTTTCTCCAAGTTGAGTTATCAATTTTCCAGAGCTTGCTCTTCTCCTTGTGAGCTTTGGGTCAGCTCCTCGAGTGATACTATGGATTTTAAATGTGTCATTTTTTGTCCATTTGCACTAAAAATCAACACAACAGATAGGTTCACTGCATAATGCCTGGGTGGCAAACTCCCAGTCAAGGGCTGTCTGAGGTGGCAAATCAACCCATTGGGGTGAAATCAAATTGAATGGGTCTTAATAATTACCCATTAAGCATTAGCAACCCAATGGGTTGATTTGCCACCTCTCCGCTGTGCAACGATTCCCCGTGCGGAGTGTACTGACAAACAAGGGCTCATGCATGCATTCATAAAAAGTTCAGCATCGATATGATATACCTATCCTGACTTCAGGCAATGCCTTTCCTAATTAGTGACAACCTTTATCGTATTCAACCCCTATAGTGCAAAGAGCATCTTATATATGAGATCCTGCCATTGTTCGTTAAAGACCTGCCGCATATTCTGGTTATAATCCTAAAGTAAATGTACAAAACTTTAGGGAAACTAGATACAGTGAACATATTGTGACATTTGGTTTGCAGAAATGATCAGTTTTTAGTAACGACAACAGTTTGATCATATCTCGATGACACAGCATGACATAACAACACCACAACAATGATATAATGACGACATAATAAACACTGATCATTTCTGCAATCAAATGTCAAAATATGTTGATTGTAGCTTATTGCCGGAAACTTTATTTGATTGGTAGATATGAATCGTAATAGAATGTGTGGAAGCAAAACATCTAATGCAGCTGTTCTTTGTACTCTTATAATGCAGGCACCTGATATAGAAGAAGCTATGGCACAAGCTGTTGACATCGGTGAAGATGTAAGTTTAATTGCTTCATATACATTAGTTCCATAATTGCATGTTCTTACACCGATGCTGATGTGGCTTAAATGTAGCTGTCCTGCATACTTCCAATCCAGTTATGGTTGTTATGTATGAAATTGAAATCTTATTTGACGCTGTTTATGATAGGATGAAGGAGAAGATAGTGAAACCGAGGTTGATGAACAAGGAGAGAAAATCACACGCAACTGGAGTGTTTTGAAAACTACTCCTGCGCTTACCAAGTCAAAGGTGATTCTCATTTCTCAGTTTTGCGGCATGTTTTCCTTTAGTAACATTTGGTTGTTTGACATATCCAAATACATTTGGTTGTTTGACATATCCAAATGTCAAATATTCGGTTGCCCTATGATATTATTTCAATTTCGGGTTTTATGACGGTACGTTTATTGTAGTAGATGATCTGGGATCTCTGTGCACAGCTGCGAAAGATTATCGAACGCTAGCTAGTTAAACTTGCATCAAATGCATTTACATGCTTACCATTTCTTATCCGTTTCAAGCTAATGTGTTTCTTAAGGTTTTTTTTTTTTTTTTTATATAAATAAACCAGGATAAA